>CABEEJ010001060.1:104421-115418 GCA_901482245.1 Timema douglasi | reverse complement strand
AAGAGGCATTTACAGTGTTTTGTAATAATTTTGACAGGTGAATGAATGAGTGAAACTTTTGTTATCTTTGGATATATGCTATATTATATAGCATTTAGTTGACTTAGGACCTAGTCAGAACTTGGCCAGTAAACATTGTAAATTTAATCAAACAATTTATATATTCTTTAAATATCGAAGAATGACATCTGGACATGGGAATCGAACCCAGGGCTTTTGGCTTAATACGCCAATGCTTTAATCAATCCGCTATCCAGGAATTTCCACGTGCTCAGGGTAATTCTTCACACATTTTAAGGCAGAGTTTGTGATGGATGTGTGGAAATCGTCAGCTACATATGAGTGATCAATTAAGATCACGAGTTATCATATGATATTCATATGCGGCTATAACCGTTAACAAATATAACAGCTTTGCTATTTAATCCATCATAAATAAATAGAGTTGAATTTTGTCTAGTTCAATGGTAGAGTTTTGACGCATAAGATAAAGGTTACATAAGAATATTTAATATGGGCCGTTTGAACCAACTGACTATATTAGTACAAGACCTACAAACTAGCCTGCATTTATAAAATACACAAGTCCAACGGCTGTTAAGTCATTAATGACATGAAAAAACCCTCAATGTCAACAATAACAATTTCTTGGACTGTCGAGAATCGAACTGCAGATCTAATATTATAAAAATTTCGTTAACATCTATAAGGAACCCACAGAGAGTAGTTTTTATGACTAAAACTCAGTGTCATCCATGTCTGGTTCTTCGGTGACAGGGAGGTTGGACTTTATGGTCGCAGTTAAGTGTACTGAGGGTGCTTTTTGTTACTAACCTGATTCCCACTCTCCCTCAACATTTCTTTAAAGATCTGGCTTTTAAAAAATTCCTACTCCACTATAGAAATTAAATGTTGATAGCCCAGACGGTTCGTAAGACATGACGGAAACAATTTGCATCCTATTTTAATTTTCTGTTAACATTTCTTGAAACTGTTATTTCAAGACAAACATGCGGTGATATTTACGTTGAGTAAAAGCTAGGTTACAAAACCTTTTCCTTAAGTGTCCATTCACTAGATGACGTCAAAAAAAAAGCAACAAACACACAAATCGAAGCCACTTCAAGTCGGAAATGCCCTTCCCCTCCCAGGTTGAAGTTTCACGTGAAAGTATTCATCAAATGGAAGTGGTGTTTAGACAACGTGAATAGTTCAAGGTCCTAATCTGATTCTGACACACGCCACAGTGAAAAAAAAAAAAATTATATATAGGAAAAAAAAAAAAAGAGTTGGGGCTAATTCCCGGCCTTGTTTCGAAGATCCGCGAAAAGAGAAATGAACGAGTTGTGTTGTAACACTGAGGAAGTAAAGTATTGCCCCCATTCAAAAATAAATAAGCCACATTAGTCTGTTTGCAAGAAGGGCATTGTTATGTCATGTAGATTTTCTCCATATATAAGATGGTTGGGGATGCTTGTTTGTATCAGAACAAGTCCTTCGACCAAGACCGAAGGGACCACTATTGGTTATCTAAGAAAACCATTTCGAACCAAGATTCCCAACATGAGAAGTTTGGTGAGTTAACGAAAGGCGTGAACACCATTCTGTTTCTAAAGTGTAGCTCTATTATTATTATTATTATTATTATTATTATTATTATTATTATTATTATTATTATACAATGCATATTAATACTTATCAGGCATAAGCAAATTTAAAGTGGGGTGGAAGGGAAGGCGATTTAAGGACGTTATTTGTTGCAATATTTATAATATCAAAACTTTTTTGTTTGTTTAAAAGAAATCAAATAGTTATCCAATAGAAACATAGAGTTTAATTTTCTTCGTATAGTAATTTCAAGAGTTCTTGTTTCTATTGGAGTAATAATTTTAATTTTTTTTTGCCAAAATTTGTTTTGCTATAAATAAAACCACCCGTAGCCAGCTTTCATTCCACCTTACCTTAACCAGGCTAATGAGGTAGGAATGAGTAAGATAAGATTCAAAGGAAATATACCTGAATTTGCGTGGGAAATACTTTGAACAAAAATCACCCTCGGTACACCCAACCTGGATTCGAGCCTCGACCTCCCCATCAACGAAAAACAATATTATATGAACGTTTATGCGAGTTTATTCTTAATTACTGTTGATATTTTAGCTATTACGCTCAGAACTAAAATAATTAACGACTCAATCTTAAGAGTAGGGATAAGTAAAATGTTCAGAAGAAATACAAACTTGTTAGCTTGGAGAGGGAATGGGAAAACCACCATCATTGCACTCAGCTTATATTTGAGTCTCAATTTTCCCCGTCACCGGCTTAACATTATATTGAAAGGCTGACGCTTTAAACTGCGTGACCGTGGGTTCAAGTAAGCCTAGTAGCTGTTTCAAAAGTTCATCTTCCTTACACATATTATCATGTTTTAAATTTAATTTTAGATTTATTTTAGTGATAAATATTTTACGTCCAGCTAAGGCATTATTATCGCTTAGTGTGGTTTTCCTGTGAGGGGTGGGGTTAGGGTTTGACTCTCGACTACATGTATTGAAATAATTGATCCTAAATGGTTCAGTAAATACGCTGATAGCCCGGGTATTGGGGGAATAAATGTGTACCTGAACGATGTTTTGTGTTAAGGAGGAAATATCTGTATTCACTGTAATTCGGGTCTTCTCAGGTGATTGTCCTATTGATGGCGGGAGCGGCCATCACTCTGACTTCTGCCAGCAAGAAGGAGAAACTTGAGACGCAAGAGTCCGCATGGTACAATACCGGATACGGGGGTGGTGGCGGCTACGGTGGATACGGTGGGAATGGAGGCTACGGTGGGAATGGAGGCTATGGTTGGAATGGAGGCTACAGTGGAAATGGAGGCTATGGTTGGAATGGAGGCTACAGTGGAAATGGAGGCTACAGTGGAAATGGTGGAGGCTATGGTTGGAATGGAGGATATAGTGGATACGGTGGAAATGGCGGCGGATATGGTGGGAGCGTCGGTGGATACGGAGGTTATAATGGTGGTTACGGCGGATATGGAGGCTATGGTGGAAATGGTGGCGGTTACGGTGGAAGCGTTGGTGGATACGGTGGGAACATCGGTGGTTACGGAGGGTATGGAGGCGGGTACGGGGGAAACGTAGGGCACGGTGGGTCCACGGGTTACCGAGGGTATGGAGGAGTCGGTCAAGGTGGTTATTGGGGCTAAGAGGTACTCTCGGTATGTGAGTGTAGCCAAATAAAACTTTCGAAAATACGGGACGCACAAAAAATTGCAACCAACAAGGGAGCGTGGTGCTCGGCTAAGGAAGGTTTGTCTTTCTGGTCCTGCACACGTCTCGTTGAATTTAATTCGCCTGTACACAAGTGAGAAAATAGTGGCCATCTTGGTTGTTGGGCCAGAGACTGTTTGAGCACATGCGTTTCATTTTCATTATTTCTTGAAATAATGTATTTATACTTAAATAAGGAAAATAATTGGATACGTTTATTAGAGTTCTGGTAACTTAGAGTTTAAGAAATTACTAAAACCATGTTCATATATTCATACATCAAGTCAGATGATTTGTATCTGTCAATTTTAATGTTGACCGTAAAAATATAAATTTGTGTTTAGACCCTACGAAACTTTTATACCTGCCAGAACTATAATAAATAAGTTTTTAGACTTGTGTAATTCGTGAGCCTAAAAACTAAGTATAAAGATCAAACATAACGTATTTTAAATTTAAATAAATATGAACATTCTAGTTTTCTAAGAAAATA
Source organism: Timema douglasi (assembly GCA_901482245.1). Lineage (NCBI taxonomy): Eukaryota > Metazoa > Arthropoda > Insecta > Phasmatodea > Timematidae > Timema > Timema douglasi. Next base: position 111,650 of record CABEEJ010001060.1, on the reverse strand, counting down.
TTTTATCTCTGTAGTTATTATTTTAAAGACTGGGATGAAATATTTTAAATTTATTTGATAAATGGTGTTATATCATAATAGTGTGCGTTTTCCAGGGTTTTTTTTTAAGAAATCTTAAGTTAAAATGAAATCAAATTGAATGCGAAAATGAAGCTTATCTGCTGAAACTTAGGGCTGAGTTTACATATGTAGAGCTCATTCGAATGACAACAATAAACCACCCTCCCCCTGCTTTAAATAATTTTACAGGGGTGAACAACTGTCATTCGAATGGGCTTCGTAGTATCGGCCCTTAGATTTAAGAAAGAGAAAAACATATATATATATATATATATTATATGTTTTATATATGTTTTTGTTTGTGGACTCTAATGAATTAATAAACAAAGAAAAGTGATAGTAAAATAGTATTTTTACAATCGGCTGAATATTATCAAACAAGTCAAATGTTAGAGAGATTATTTAAAAAATTTATTTGGAAATATTGCTATAAATAACTTCATTTGTTAAAGACTTTTTATCAAACAATAAAGTTGAATTACATCACTCAACATAATTATATATTCAGTAAATCTATTTTATTTTTTGTGTGACTGTTAATTTGTTTCTGTTCTCTGATGTATTTTCTTCCATCGCCGAATCTATTCACTAATTTTATTATTATGTTTTATACACTTGTATAGCTGTTCATTATTAAAACCAATTTAAATAAATGATTTATGATTAATTGAAAATGCATGCATCTTTAAGTTAAGGTTGTCACGTTTAAAAGAGCTAGCCTGCCTGATATATTAATGTTGGTACGCCACTATTAGGGTGACATTTGATATAACGATTGAATTGGGTCCAAGTTTGTGTTCGGTACTATAGTAATTAAAAAGGAATGATGTCTTATTTTATAAATTAAAGGTTCTGGTGTTTTATAGTTTGTTTTATTTTAATTAGATAAACTTTTTTTGACAGATATTTCACACGTTTTACATTTTAATAAAAGCCCGACTATTACGTTATATGCATGATAATTCCCGACACGTGAGATTTAGAACACAGATTAAGATGTCATAGACTCCACCTACACGGCTCCTCGTCAGGAAGGAAAGTGAAGAGATGCGTACCCTGAAAGGGTATATCAAGCGACATTTCCTTCTCGAAGTTCCCTAAAAGAAAAAAGGTGTGGTCATCCAGGTGCGTTTCTGTTCACAAAACTTATCTTATTTTAAATAAGTAGAATTTACACACTTCACGCCTAATTTAATTTACAAATACTGTTAGAGGTTTCATTTTTTTAATTATGAAAATATATTTTGGCAAAAACATTGTAATATAGTAAATGTTTTTCCATTTGAATTAGACTTACAACAGCGAGTTGAAAATGGTTGTCAGACGATTCAAATAAAGCAAAGAATTCCTCAAAAAGCATGCAACTGTCCGATTCGAAGATATGGCATTTGTGTGGAAATGGAAGGACAACATGAAGAACATTTTTTTAGTAATAAAGTTATACAGTTTTGCCATGTAGACCAAAAAAACTTTTTTTTCATCCTAATTTTTTTATTACTAGAATACAAGATTGCCTTTACCTCTATGTCAACTGGTTCCTGGAACTATATTTTCTCTTACTCTTATATGATTATCATTATTGGAGTTTACAGACGTATCGACACAAGTAGTGGTAATGTAACGCCATTAAGACTATTCGACTTGTGTTAATGTGCACAAGATTAATAATTTATTAGCCCCTTTTAATAACCTTTATATATATATATGTGTGTGTGTTTGTGTAGTTTCTTTTAAAAAATATTTAACTAAAATAATTAGATGAATATTTTTGGGGTACAGAAATAATAGCTTTGACGCACATGCCCCCTTCCCCGTAAAGTAAATTCCTGGATATGCCACTGATTCTTAATAACTTTAAAATTAATCCTGCTATAATGCTATAAGTACGAAAAGGTCTTGTTTGTTTATAAAACATCAATAAAACTATAAACCATTTTAACCTCTTCTCGCAAAAATAAAACACCTTCATTTCAATGAGTGAATTTGAACTAAAAACACTAGTCAACAAACTTGCACCTAACATTTAGGACCTAAAGTTAAAGTAGATTTTAATTGTATAAACGATCATTTCCCTCTTTGAAATCCAACCAAATCAACCTAAAGCATCTGTCCACAGAACCTACTCTATTTTGCACAGTTTACATTTAAAAGTAATTCGTGATTTCAACCCATAACACTTTTCTTTGATAGNGGGCATGGCTTGGTGAGAGTGAAGGTGAAATAATGGATGATAAATTAAATGAAGGGTGAAAAAATTAAACATGAAAGTCATATCCTCTTATAAAAATCTTCTTAGTGGCTTGCCTTCAACGAAGGAACGTAGACCCCCTCCGCCCACGCCAGCGATCAAGGCCATGAAATTCTTAGGGGAGAGGAAGGGGTGGGGACGTACACTCACTGGTATACTTGTTTTGCTCTCCTTTGGGGACCATGTACATTTATACACTAATACACTAAACAAGTAATCCTATACAGAGGCCTATTATATAAAATGCAATGACATAGTCTAAGGATAATGTCTGATAGAGAATTTTATATCAATTGTTTCATGGCCAAATTTTTTATGCATTCAGGAAATGGTCGTTTGTTTGCGTAGACCATAGTCCTTATTTAACCCACTTCGCCACAATCCAAAGGGTTGAATTTGGTACACAGCTTCCACTAGTGGGACATTTTAGTATATTAAATCTTGACATTTCATAAATAAAGTCTTTAACAACGACAAAAAATTATTCGTCTCTTCGTCTAGTCTCTCTATCACCCCCTCTATCACCATAGTGCTAAGTTACTAGTCTAATGCATTATAATTTGACTGTCTTGTATGTAGAAAATCCTCTTACTTGTCAGAGCAAAATGCTTAATTTTGAACTATTCTTTTGTATTTAAAGTTTTATTTATTTTTAAATAAAATTATGTATCTTGTATTAAAGTAGATATTAAATTGCATTTTTTTAGTGTAATCATTCACATTCCGTTTACAAGTTAAATTGAATGAAAAAACCGTATGTTATTGTTAAGGGTTTTTTTCCCGTGGAATACAGTAGACAAAATCAACCTTTTATTAAAGTAAGTATCCATCCGAATCTTAAATAAACATAATTTGTTAAATTAGTGTCATTATAGCAATAGCTTAAAATGTTAACAAAAGTAACCTAAACACTTTTATTATCATGTGAGCTACTAAATACTGATTGGGACTGTCTTAAAATAAATTGGAAAATGCAAACAAGTATTATAGCTGTAGTGTCAGTAAACTCCGGCGCAGATGTTGAAAAGAACATCCACATCCGCCCCCAATCTGTATTCGTAATCACATCCAAGAAATTCACATGATATCCGGGGATATATTTAGATTTAATGACAGAAATAACCCTAGCACTAATTTATTACATAAAATTTTATGTAATTAACCTATTCCATATAATAATGTTTGCATAATTATAATTTATTATTATTATTATTAGCACCGCGTCTTACTACCCGTTCGGGCTATACGCACTTACGCTAATGTGTAATGGTAGGGTGATTGCGAGTTGAAATGGAGGACCTACAGTTTAACGTGGAATCCGAACCACGGTGGAGGCCTGGCACTCCCCACATTCACAAGATGTCTTGTCAGAGGTGAAGGAAGGGTTTGGTAATCAGATAAATTTGTGCCGGGACCAAGGATTGAACCCCGTCCGCCAGCACAGAAGTCTGACACCTTACCCCTAGACCAACAGGTCACTGACCATAATTATAATCGATTAACTGAACGTGTGAAGGGGCATATTGGAAATAATATTGTTAGATGTGTTGTCGTTGTTTGTTTTTTTGTCAAACATTTGTAATTAAAATACAATATAATTTATAAATGACCCACACACACTATAAATTTATATCTTCCGTGTTAGTTACCAAGGTAGTTGAGAGGAAGTGATCCTGCATTAGCGCATAGAGAGGATGGCAAAACCACTGATAAATCACATGTGATAAGCCCCTCTAATTCACCCGGACGAGATTCGAACCTCGACCTCACCGACAACATCGATAGAGTGCAATGCTAGTGCAGTTAGTGTCCAGTTCAGGGTTTTAACTGAAGGGGAAATAAATGTTGGAAGGGAAGGGGGAGTAGCATGGCTTACAGAAAAAAGAAGATGAAAAGATAGTGAATGCCAAAGAGGGGTTGGGGAGGAGAGGGGGAGGCGCTTCCGAAGACAGAGCATTCTACCAGGCAGCTACTGAACTTTTCCAACAGTTCAGACATGATTTAATTTGAAAATAACAAATTTTGTACCCGTTATTGTATTATAAATATTTGTCGTATATGATAGAACATTATCTTATTATCTATAATATTATGAAAACTTCAAAACTATATTCTTGTATTTCATGTTTTATTTAATATACATTTATTGAAATTACATCTTATTGTAAAAAAGTAAATATTAACTTTTTTCATTAATATAGTTCATTTTAAATGTACAAGTTTAATATAATACAAAAAACAGCATGTTGTTACTATGCATATTTTTTAAGCAATAGAGTGCACAACTTTACCGTTCTTATATAGTAGGTGTCCATCCGAATCTTAAACAGAGACGTAGAAGGATTTCGCCATACCTTGCAACTTAACACAAATAAATCTTACTGCCCGCTCTCATTTAAAATATCATAATTTTGAATATAGATGTGAATAATAAATTATTGAGATGTATAATTCCATATCATTACAAGGTATGCACTTCACAAAGTTTAAATATACTCTATATTTAAATATGTATATATTATGTAGGCTAGGCCTATATATAAAATTTGTCAAATATATATATGTATATATATATATATATATAAACGTATATATATATATATAAACGTATATATATATATATGTATATATTTAAATATGTATTTAAGTACTGTGTTTTATATATAACCTATAGTTAGATATTTATATATGTATATAAATACTTATTTATATATACGTTTATATATATATATATATATTTGACCAATTTTTTATATATTTTTATATATATTTAAGTACTGTGTTTTATATGTATAACCTATAATTATATATTTATATAAAAATACATATTTAAATATGTATATATTATGTGGGCTATATATAAAATTTGTCAAATATATATATATATACAAACGTATATATACATATTTATATTTAAAAATATTTAATTATGTAAACATGTATATATATAAAGGTAAAATATATAAATATATTAAATACATATATTTAAAATAAGCCAACTAGCTTACATAAAATATACAAATACTTATTTAGTTAAATACATATAATTAAATATATAAAAATGTTTGTATAAATAAATATTTAAATATTTATATAGATTAAGCTATAATAATTTATAGATACATATTTATGTAGGTCGATAAAAATGTAAAGGTATACATGTTTATATTATTATTATTATTAGCACCGCGTCTTACTACCCGTTCGGGTTATACAGACTTACGCTAATGTGTAATGGTAGGGTGATTGTGAGATGAAATGGAGGACCTACAGTTTAACGTGGGATCCAAACCACGGTGGAGGCCTGGCATTCCACACATTCACAAGTTGTGATTAATACACGTCTTGTCAGAGGTGAAGGAAGGTTTTGAAAATCAGATAAATCTGTGCCGGGACCGAGGATTGAACCTCGGAGCCTCAGCACAGAAGTCCGACACCTTACCCCTAGACAACCAGGTCACCTCTAAAAACAGCAATAAAGTGTAATTAGAGTTAAATGGCTTAGCCCCTGCAAACACTGGTGTGGGTGTGATATTGACCGTTAAATTATATTTAAAATATCCATAACTATAGTAAATCGACGGAAATGACAGTTGTGTATATTGGTGGTCATGCAATCATAGCCTATATTGATGGACAAAACAAAAAATAATGTATAAAGAAAATATATTTAAACCATATATTTATTTTTCGATATTTGAATGAATATTAAATGCTATCGATACCTATAAAATAAAACTAATTATATAGTAAAATGTTATCAATATTGGCTACAAAAATAATTTGTATTCTCTATGAAAATTGGATTATATAATATAAGGCATTAAAAAAAATTCAAACACATTTATTGTGCCCAACATTGATAACATTTTACTGTATTATTAGTGTTTGTTTTGGCTATTGATAATATCTATTAAAAGGGACAAATGCATATAATATAATTTGACGTATGAATAGGTAAAATTAAATATAGTAACTTTTATAGCTGTTAGATAAGGGATTTCTAATGAAAATTGAACTGTAAAAATTTGGGTGCTGTGGCTGACTGTGACGTATCAAGCATACTGACCTAAGCTAAGTTAGTTTGTAAGTCATGCTGTGATGTAATCTGTGTTCAAAGTAAATGTAAATTGCATCTATATGTAAATAAAAAGTGTAGTGAAAGAACACAACCAGTCCAGATGGTTGGAATCTCCGATTACCGGGTGATTCGGAAGCGTTAACAACATGCTTGGGCCTGTGTCGGTAGATATTCAATTATATATTTACTACCGCCTCTTACTACCCGTACAGTGTTCAGGTTATACGCATATAATGTTAATTACTCAAACGGGGATGAGGAAATTTTTTAGAGGTAATCTACCCACATTTTTCGTGGAGGGAGAGTGGGAAACCATTTAGAAAAAACCACCCTCAGTATACCCAAGCGGGATTTGAACCCCAATCTCCACCTCATCAGTAGGTCAGTCCAACACGAGCGTGATGCCTTAGACTATTCAGTCGATGAAGCTGGTGATATTCTATGGTTTATACTATAAAATATTTTACAAAAAAATAAATATATTTTACCTCAGTTTAAGTGATACGTCGCGGTGGGATCTTTAATTTTTTCTTTCAAAGTTTGTGGTGGTCTAAAAAAATTTCTTTATGGCTTATTTGCCATTTTTATTTGTGCAAAGCCAACTGAGAAATGGGCTCATTGGCCCCGTGGGTTGGGTTCAGCACCAACCAGCCCGAGATAAATTCTCAATTCTGATCCGGAAGATAGGAATTTGTTTTTAAGCCAGGTCGCATGCGCTGAGGATGGATTTACAAATTGTGGAGCCCCGCTGGATATTTTCCTGTATCCTACGTATTACTACCAGGAAGGTAAAATTTGAGAGGAAATATACCCGCATTTGAGTGAGGAAGGATTTTAGGG
>CABEEJ010001060.1:8171-103823 GCA_901482245.1 Timema douglasi | reverse complement strand
AAGAGAACGGGAAAAAGAATACCCATCCCTGCACCCCCCCCCCCTCTACCAACTCCTTTTTAACTTCAGTGTAAGCCTACCAGTCAACAACCACATTCACGGTTTTAACATTTAGGAACAACATATTTAAATCAGTTTATTGGTATTTAGTGGGTGTGTGCGAGTAGACAATTTTTACTTCGAGTCGAGCTCGAATCGAATTTGAATGAAAATATTGAGCTTATTTCGAGTTCGAGTAGCGAGTAATAAGGATAAATGTTTGTACTAGAAATATTCCAAGTGGATTGTTTGAAATAGATTCATGCATAAATCATAAACACACACATACATTTTTTAAGAATGATTTTTTTTCCCCAAAAAGAAATTATCACAAAAATTCAAAATTTTAAACAAATATAAAATAATTGTTCAAGTAAAAAAATATTTTAATTAAACAAAAGGTAATATTGAGTGACTGTATTTGCTATTGGACCGTATAATATTAAAATTTAATCAAATTAATTAAACTCTGACCCGTTTCGATGGCCGTATGATCTAAGGCACTTCTCTCGCAGTGGACTAAACCACCGATGACGGGGTGCTCGAGATTTGAATATCGGTCAGGTGTACTAAGGTTTGTTTAAAAATTGTTTTCCCACTATATCTTCTTGCAAATGCGGGTACACTTGCTCTAAATATAATATTCATAATCCATAAAACCATCAGCGTAATTAGTACATAGGAGTATTGCCCAAACGGGTAATAAGACATGGAGCTAAAAAAATATATATTGAACTTTGAATTTTCAAGCTAAAATTGAAAATCTCGGGTACATACTCAAATTTTTCGAATTTTGTAAAAATCTTCGATTCGAGCTTGAACAACAACTAAATCTTGACTCAAACTCGAATTTTTGAGTACTTACACACTTCAGTATTTAGACTAGATGACTCGTACTACTGGGGTAGTTCTTATGTCTCAGAATTCCCCCTCTCTTAGACATAATTTGCTGTTTCTCAAAGCTAAAAACACACTTTAGCCTAAATAATAAAATGATAGAATACTACAAAATATGACAGCAATAACTATTCAATAATCTGTATTATTTTGTGATTGCTACTAAGTATTCATTTACACTTTTCTAACCCTCTTAGAAAATAATGATATCATGGTTCCGGTTCAACTCCTTGAGCGTGACGAATCGTACGATTATGCTCGTTGGAATGAATTATTATCTATTTGTAGCATCTTAGAATAACTATTTTACAAAATTTATAGTTTATAACATGTTAAATAAATTGTAATTACAAATGTGCGTGGTTTTCTAAGGGACCCTTAAAGCGTGAGGTCCAGGGATTTGTTTGGCCCCCAAGTCTCCACCCCTCCCCTCCCACTCACCAGCCTTTGTTACTCCCGCAGGGCAAACTACGCGAGTCTCAAATAGTTATCCCATTTGTTTTTAACCAAACCTATTCAAAGTATTTGAAAACATAATCTATTAAACAGTAAATACCGTCTTGAAGTGTAAACAAAATACTAACTCTCGTTTTTTCGAAGTGCCGTCTCCAAAACAAGTTGTTAAATACACGCTATTTGGGGATTAAAAACAACTTTAGCTAAATCGTCAGATCGAGAACTATATTGGATATTTCGAAATGTTGCTAGATTTAGCTTCATGTCGCTAGCTATACGCTAAGCTACGAAATCTCTAGCTGCCACTTTTGATAGCTGGATAAAAATATATATCGACCTTTGGGTGGTGAAGCAAGAGGGAATTTAAGTTGAGGCACAGCCTCGTTATATCTTTGACTCAATATTGATCTGTTCCTTCTAGACTTTACTTTCTTCTTGACTAAAATAAATAAAAGTTTTGTTTTGACTAATGAAGCTCTACCTTGAACTACAAGTGAAGAATGACGGATTATCCTTGTCCAACATAGACTCATCCTGGTAATTTTCAAGTAGGATCCTCAAAGAACGCTTCCTCGGTGGTCAATTATCCTGGCATTCCCCATCGTAATAAACATTGCGACACACTGTGTTACATCTTAAGAACAAGTCACCATTTTTGGCCACAACTATCTGGGGTTTTTTTCATACTATGGTTTTTACTTTTCGAGCTGAATCATTGGTACTTATTGGAGGTAATTGGTTATATTATAAAAATTCAAAGTCATCAGTTAAAATAGAAATACTAAAAAAATAATAATATCTGAACAATTTTAAAACTCACTGAGGATTAATTTTTTTTTAGCAGCACATCTAATTACAGGTTCGGGTTATACACTTATGTACGGATTAAGCTAATGGTTTAAGGGATGAGGAAGGCTATTTTAGAAGAAGTGTACCCGAATTTGCGTGGAGGGAGAGTGGAAACCCCTTTTGGAAAAAAACACCCTACCGGCTCTTAAACCCAATATCCCCGCCATCGGCAATCTAGTCTAACACGAGAGTGACGCCTTAGAGTCCAGTGGTTCTCAAACTGGGTTCCGTGAGACAATTATGCGTAATGGCGATAAAACATTATTAATTCTTTTAAATTGTTATGCTAATCATTCATAAACATTCTTGTCATTAGCAGCATGTTTAGTCTAGCTATGAAAATAAAATAACTTTAAACAATAACATTATTGATTTCTAAACAAAGCATTAAAAAGTGGATAAAGAACAGTAAAATTTGAAGTTATATTATTTTTCCCGTGGAAAATATGTAACACAAATGTAAGAACTAAATTAATTATGTTTTGGTCTTAATTTTTAACTTAAGAATACTACTCAAATATATACTTTTTGTTCAAAGCTAAAAATCTTGTAATTTAGTTGTAGAGGGTAAGGGTATGAGCCAGGAAGACATAGATCTTTTTCAGTAGGTTTAGTAGCTTTTATTAGACTACGTGGGATAAATAATATGAGAACCACTCACTGCCTTAGACCATGCGACCAGCAAAGCCGGTATGAACAATTTTAATACTTACTTATAAAACCTTGCTTGCATCTTAAGGCTACCTGAAAAAACTGAGAAGTTGGGTGTCAAAGATGGTTGGAGCCATTCCCTGTTGATAATAGTTCAAAGTGATTAATTGCATTTTTTTTTGCACCATGTCTTACTACCTGTTTAGGCAATACGCCTATGTACTTATGGTGCCAATAAGTTAAGGATGAGTAAAGTTAAATTCAGAGGAAGTGTACCCACATTAGCATGGAAAGAGAGTGGGAAAATATTATGAAAAAAAACAACTTATTCATGACCAGGGCTCGATCCTCAATCTCCCTGACATTTCCGGTCTAGTAGACTATATTGAGAGAGTGACTTTTAGACCATGCGGCTACCGAAACAGGTTTTCATTTATCTAGTTTAGTCGTTAGCGAACGATCTACAGCTTGTAGTTTAGTCGTTAGCGAACCCCATAAACTCATGCAAGTAATATTAATATAGGTGTATTATAATAATAAATATTTAGAAAGTGGTGGATATTGCTTGGAGTTGTATAAAGGGTAAGTATAATAGGAATTTGAAAGAAAGAAATTTTAAATAAATACAAACTTAGGATTTTACAAAAAATAATGATAATAGTTTATTATATTATTAATATGATTTTATATTTTAATAATGTACCGTACATCAAAAGTGATAGGGGATCCCATGAATTGGCATGTGAATACGTAAAAGTATGCCTACGAGTAATAACTTTTCTAGCTGTCAGAAAAGATTCTTACATATAAAATTAGACTGTAATCAAGGGGAAGTTCAGACAAATAATTCCCTTTCGACCTACACAAGTATGCCATAGTAACTTTCTTATAGTCCCAGCGTCTTACTATCTGCTCAGGTTATACGAATATTATATGATAGTTACTATAACAGGGTAGGAATGAGGTAGTTATAACCGTATTTGCGTGGAAAGAGAGTAGGGGAACATTCATAAAAAAAAACACCCTCAGTTGACCTGATTGAGATTTGAACCCAGATTGCACCGTCATCAGCAGGCCAGTCTAACACAAGAGTGACACCTTAGACCATTCGGCCAATGAAGTGGGTGCCATAGTAACTCGTGGCAATACCTCTCTTTGTTTCTGTGACCGAGCTTAGCTGAAGAATCACGATTGTTTACTGTCACGCCACTTCATAGTTTACTTTGAACTAGTTCATTTCGAGAAGGTGATCTAGTTCGAATAGTTCAGTTGGAAGAGTCGTCCAATTCCAACTGCTCGTTGTTTTCACAGTGTAATTTTCCACCTTCTCTCTATGCTGGTGAATGTGTTTTTTTACAAATTATGCTTTTCTATTTAGTTTAAGTTAACCTCGGTGGTCTTGGGGTAAAGTTCTCGCCTCAGGACCCGATGTTTATGGTTTCAAATCCAGCTGGGGTCAATGGATTTTTCTTGAACGATAAAAATCCGTAGCACAACCTCCTTCGGAGGACAAGTAAAGCTATCGGTACCATGTCAATTGTGGTATGTGAAAGAACCTTGTAGGTATGTGAAAACACCTTTCCTGGCAAAATTAGTCGGTTCTTTCACGTGTACTCATAGAAATTAATTGTGAAGGGGAGCCACCAAACTTTCTTAACTCTCCTAGTACATGTTATTTCTACCAGATGTTGCAGACAGAACTAACCATCTGAAGGGCTGAGTGCATGTCCAGCTCAGGATGGATAGAAATCACATCAAACCAACACTCGGGTTGTTGACTTAAGGATAAGAATAAGAAGTTTAATCTAAACAGCTAATAGACACAACGCTGGCAGCAAATTGTAAGAATGACCACATTTCAAACATTAAAAAAAATTTAACTTGGCCATTGGTTCTTAAAGTACTAAGATCCACAAAGGGTGCTGTAAAAATACGGGGCAGTTTATAGTTAATTCCAAAAGTACTGAAATATATTTTTTGGTAAAAAGAGCTCAAATGAATAATAACGTGTGATAATGAAAAGAGAAACAATCTGCATAAACTTGATACATATCACGAAGATGACTTTGTAGATAATTTTTGCCACCACGCATCAACACTCTTGTTAGTAATATGTCATGGACTCGAAGGGCGGAACTGAACATATTCTTGTATATCTTATCCCAACATCTGCAAGAATAGGAGAAGGTCTTAGTGAAATGTCAGAGGTCATGCAGGATCTCTAAATTTGTTAAAATCAAGGATAACCTGGACAACACAATCCAGCCCTCATTAACAACGTTATAAACAAAATGTAAGATGAAATAGTTTTTTATAAAAATACTCTCCGTGATGGAAGATTTTTTTTAAATGAAAACAATAACCTTTTGGCTCTAGTCTGATCACGATTTAGTTAACTCAAACATCACAAGGAACGTATGATTATAATGTCTTAAATAACTATGCAAATAAGGTTCAAGGCCCTAAATGAATAATATTAGCAATATTTCAAGACAATGAGGTAATTGGGATATGGGTGATAGACTAATGGTCTGCCTAATATACATTATGCATGGTACGGATATTACTTATTTGGCATACATCTTTAATCGGTGGTAAGACGTGGAACAAAAAAAAAAAATTGAAACAAGGAAAAGACAAATTAGAAGAATAAAATGTAATCCTTGAAATGTTTCGAAACTGGTGTGTTTGACTTTTAAAGATAATAAAAAAGAATAATAAATGATTGAGGAAGACTATGTATTCATTTGTTTGATTTTTGTGCTGAGCATCTTATTGCCCTTTTGAACATTCCACCAACTATGCCATCTATGATAAGGGTTAAAGTTGAGGAAATTCACTAGCACTAACATGGAAAAACATTGAGAAACCATTATATGTCTGAACTCGGTCGTGATTGAACCTAGGACTCATGGGTCAGAGTCAAGAACGAAAATTAATTTAAACAATCCTGATGAATAGAGAATATTAGCATGTTTTGATGATAAATATGATTTTAATTCTTATTTATTTTGTGCTATACAAATTTAAAAAGGCTAGAGTAAAATTTTCCTTACTAAACCTAAAATTATGATGATTCGATTAAGAGCTCTGTCCTGTTCGCAATATATATGTTCCAAACGTCAATCTCCCGTAAGTATATCAAAAACCTACACTAAATTTTGGACACACGACGAGGAAAGATAATTTTGAGAAAATACACTAATAATCGCGTTAGCAATGTTTGGAGAAATCACAGTAAACTCACAATATGAAAAAACACTCACAGTGTATAAGGTCACTATTCACAACTAATCCACCTGTACTGGTGGTAACGTAGTATGAGGTGTCAGGTTTCCAATATAGCCTACTGGACTGCTGGAGGTGGAGAGGTCAAGGTTCAAATCTTGGACATGGGCAATGGGGGAATAGGGGTGATTTTACACATGTGATTTATCACTGTAATTTTCCCACGCCCTTTTTGCGTTAGTTAGGGAACACTTACTCTATACTCTCAATCCCTAAACCATAGATTAAACCATTAAATAACTCTTGCGTCAAAATATAGGAAATAAAAAATAACAAATTCAGACCTCCCGAGTCAAAGCTGAGCATGAAATTTAAAATGTTAACACTGAGCCAACAAACCCCGATCGGTTTATTCATTGCTATTAGGATGGGTTGAGGGGGAAAGCCAGTTAAGGCAAATATTATTTAAAATTTTTATAAAAGGCAAATCCCTTCTTATTTAAAAATTTAAAAAAAATATTGATTTAGTCGATATATTTAGTTTAGTTATCTTCTTATAATAATTTCAACGGTTCTTTAATATTTGTCACCAGTTTAAAGTATCCGGTGTTGCCAGAGAGGAATTTGTTAGTTGTATGATTGTTCGTAGAAGAAAATTTTAGATTTTAAAATTCCGGTTTCTAGTTGCACATGTTCGTGTAACGGGGCTAATCATTTTTCAAATTTCAGATCTCTGCGTGTAGTAAATAATGTACAATTATCATGGTTCATGACAAAAAAAAATTCATTTTATTAATATTGATTTTTTTCTAACCCGGTTTTTAATTAATTTAAAAAAATCTATTCAAAATGTTAAAATTATGGCTGTGAGGTACAAATGTTCGTGCACAAAAGCCACAGATTTGTAAAATCTCAGACCTCTGCGTAATGCTCATGTCAGACAAACTCATTCTCTATTTTATTAATATTACTTTGTTTCCAACCAGGTTTTTAATTAATTTAAAAAAAATCTAATCCAAAGTTCAAAATTCTGGCTTCAATGTGCACATATTCGTGTAAAGGGACTAATCATTTTTCGAGTTTCAGACTTCTGCATGAGGTAGATATCGCTCAATACTCACGAGTCATGATTGACAAATAAACTCTTCATTTTATTAATATATATGAGTATCATGGCATTTAATTTGCGATTTTTAATTTAGGAGAAAAAGTTCTGATCAAATTCCAGGATGTCCGTGAAAAAAAATGAAGATATGTTGATAATGCTATGTGTAAAAAATTGAATAAAACTTATCTCACAGAAACCATATTAAGTTTTTTTGACATAAAATTCCCCAATTCCCTAAATCTTTTACATCCAATACATGCTACGTGTTAACACGCTCGCGCAGTTTTCAAGAAGTCTAAATTTTATTAGACCAGTACTGGTGTTCTATATGTTCAATTTAAACTGTCACGGGACCAATTTATATCACTTTCTAGCGATAGATAGATCAATGTAGAATTTTTTAAATATAAATTTCCTTGTCACTCCCACAAGCCCCATTAACGTCATACGAATAGTTTACCGAACCAGTTTTTCTGTCAGCGATAATAACAGACCCGTCAGATATTCTTTTTTTTTTCTCACAGACACGCAAAGACGAATGTCAGTGAAATCGTGACGGCCACCAGTTGAGAAAGATTGGTCATTTTGAGTGAGGATGGTAAGCAGGGTCTCACGCTGTCTTGTCATAATACCAACCATTGAGTTCTATGAACTTTCATGGGCCAGTTTCTTCTATGATATACTCAAAACCATGTTTTTAATTAAATTAAGTGGAAAAAATGACAACCTGGACACGGGAATCGAACCCGTTACACCAACAGCTAGTGAAAGATGGCCCTGAATACGAGCCGAACCAGGATGGCTCAATGGTAGAGCACCGCGTCTTACTACCTGTTAAAGTTATAAGCCTATGTTTTAATTATACTAATTGGTTAGGTATTAAGAAGGTTATATTTATAGGAAGTGCACCCACACTTGCGTGGAGGGAGAGTGGTAAACCATTTAGGGAAAACCACCTTCAGTAAACTCGACCGGGATTCTAGCCCCGATATCCTCCTCATCGACGGCAGTCTAGTATATTGCGAAAGTTGCACGTTAGACCACGCGGCCACCAAAGAGGGTCATTGTCTTGTTCTTTGAAGAGAAGAAGAGAGTATATGTTGTGTGTTACAGGGTTTTTGAAGTGAGATTTTTAAACTATTATTTTGTGCCTAAATAATGTATTCGTTTGCTTAAGGTATTTAACGTGCACTTTATTAACCAACTGAATATATCATCACACGACTTAAAAACTTAATTTAAATCTAGATCAGATACAACATCCAACCGCCTGGTCATTAATTCATCGCTGTGAAAGGGGAATCCCACATTTCACCAATCATAGATTTTTCGGTAATTCCTACAATTGAACCTAGGCTCCTTATCTCAGTAGGCAGACCGGGGCCTACGAAAGCTAACGGGCCTGCATGCTCTACCCCCACCACTGAGGTGACGTCATGCTAGCGGTCCTTCCCGCCGCTTGGACTTCACAGCGTTTAGTGCATTCTGCTGCGTTGTTTGGACGTGCTAAACATTATATTATATAATAGTTTTGTGTTTTGTTCGATTATTAGGGACGGTTTATGATTTGACTATTGTTGTATGCTTTTGTGTTAGTATAAAATTATTATATTTTACCTTAACAGTATAATAATATACTATTATAAGAGTCATGCCTTCCAGATGTTGTGTGCCCGGATGTCAATCAAATTATGACTCTAAGAAGAGTGATGGCTTAAAATCTGTATTCAAGTTTCCTACAGACGTATTTTTGAAAGATAAATGGACTCGTGCTATTCATAGAGATAAGTTCGTCCCCACAAATACGTCTGTGGTTTGTGAAGAACATTTTACCGATTGTGAAATAATTAGGGAAGATAAAGTAACACGGCAAGACGGAACAGTATTAACGTGTAAAAGAGAGAGGCCTAAATTAATAGATGGATCATTTCCTACAGTATTCAAAAACCAGCCAGCATATTTATCAAAAGATTTACCAAAAAAGAGAAAAACACCAGATGAAAGACAAAGGGAAATTGAAACTATTAAAAAACATAAAGAAGAAGAACTTGCTTCCAAAAATAAAATTAAAAATTTCTCTGATTTTAAATCAAATTTTTCAAGGCACTACAAGCAAGAGTTAGGGTATACAGTCATAAATGATGAAAATAAAATCGCCTTTGTTAAACTAAATCTCACAGAAAGTTCACCTTCAATTTTTCTATGTGTAAGTGTAAATCGAAGTTTATATAGTACGATTCATAAAGGTGTAGACATTACTAGAAACATTTTTAGAATGTTAGGCAATGAACATGAACAGTATTGTAACTTGTGGTCAACATTTAGAACCATTCTTGAAACAGGAAACAAAGTAGCGATGAATCGGGTGGAAAGTTGTAGTGAACAATTGAAATGTTACATAAAGACAGCTCAAGAGATTCTAAGTAAGTGTCAAACTTTGGAAATAACGGAAGAAAACGTTAAAATAAAAATAAAATATTTAGAGGAACAACTGAGCCTTATTCTAAATGAATCCCCTCGCTATTCACCCAGGATGATTATTTTTACATTCAACATTTGAAAACATCATAACTATATTTAACAATAAATTAAGAACAAGTATTATATTCTAGCTTAAAATCATTTGAGTAAGAATGTAAATGACACATATCATTCGTCAATAATTTGTACTTAACATTAATAACCTTATTAGCACACAATTGATTCTAGTAATTAGATTCAAATAATATAACTGGCGTAAGGAAGAGGGGAGTATTGATTGTGGTTGATAAAATCAAATCAATCTAGTTATAAAAAAATTACAACGTATAAAGCTTCAACAGAACACGATTTATTGGAATATTACATGGGAACGCACGCTAGTTACAGCTGTAGTAGGACTGCTATCGTGACGTCACCGCAGAAGCATGCAGGCCCGTTAGCTTTCGTAGGCCCCGGGCAGACACAGTATTGACTGGCCTAAAATACCATACTCCCAAAATGAATCAAATATTTAGTCAGTAGATGCGTTTAGTTTAACTTTCAACACACAGTAATATCAACAGTTGTTGACTATTGGTCTTGAGAACAGTTGAAATTGATCGGAAACATTTTAAATAAAATGAAAAGTCCTAGTAAAATTCTGCGATCCCCTATATAATTATATATATATATATATATATATACATATTTATATTTCGCATCTGGGCTACAACATTCGTAACCCTATTCGTGGAAAGTGCCCAGGGGACGCCCAAATGTACTAATCGTACAGTCTTTCCGCGAAGGCTATTTCCATGTCCCGATGAGATGAGATGATGGTGATAGTGAGTATGAGAGTGTGGAACCGGGGGTAAAGCCTAATTATCCAAACCCTGGTGACTGTTGGGGTAATTTCCCTTTCGGTAAAAACTATCAAGGTACCGGCCTAGAATCGAACCCGGGGCTCCTAGGCTCGCAACCTGGTGAACCGACCACTATACCCTGGAACTGGTTTGCAATTCCTTAAAGCAATGGTTTTCAGCCTGGGGTACGCATACATCCAAGGGTATGCGAATAAATATTTGGGTGTACGTACAACTTAAATATATAGGTAGGTGTATATCTTATTTCATGATAGACATGGAATAGTCGGGACCAGATTTATGGTTAGACTCAAGAGACTGAAGTAAGGACGTGCGATCTGGGATCGCCACTTTTTTCTTTCTCTCCCTCTCTCTCCTTGATGTAGATTATAGATCGTGAATAACTTGCATTATGCATCAACAACTTTTGGGGTACAGAGTTGAAGAGAATATATATCTGGGGGTACGCGGACAAAAAAGTTTAATAACACTGTCTTAAAGAACTGTATGGAATAACATGTTTAACGAACTAAACTGAATATATCTACGTAGCATATATGATTTATTTTGGGCAATTATAAAAATTAAAAAATAACACTCATAAGATATCGTCGCGTTTGGCACTTCCCCTTAGTAGTAAACTCAACTTTAAAAGCTTGGTTACTGGTTTTTTTTAAAGATTTTTCTTGAATTTAACTTTAACTAAAACATTATTTAATGCCAGTCAGATGTTTTCAAAGAAAAATGTTGAATTGAAACACAAAAGTTTGGAGTTTGGTATTTTGCCAAATTTGTATTATGTTTCATCAACATACGCATGTACTGTAGAATAAATCACTTCCATTTTATCAGAAATTACTCTAAACAAATTAAAAGTGACTAAACAAATTGCTTAAGTTCTCAAGTAATGTATTGTTTTTTTAAATAAAAAACTGCTACTTAAAATAATATTTCCCTTGAGCGACCTCGATAAGAATATTTTAGTAGCAGACCTGACGTACTTTTTCACAATATTCTTCAATAAGTTACATCTCAAGGTCATTAATGCAGTATTCATCTTACAGACATGAATTAAATTGACAAAAATTGCCCTACGTGCCACGATAGAAGTCGTAAAAATCAGTCAAACCTAGCTATGTTATACCATGTTATGATAAAGGAAGATGATATATTGAGAATAATAATGACGTGTGGTGGAATTGTGTGTCGCAAAATGTGTCTGCTTGCTTATTATCTTGTTTTGCATCATCTGGATAGTTAGGTGCCTTTCCTGATGACTGTATAGTAAACCTTTGATAGTAAAATAGTTATTTTATTTGTATCTAGAGCCAGTGGTTAAAAGTTCTGGAGCAATGATAATACTATCCCTACTCGCCGTGACTGAGTGGTTACAGCTATCGATCACATGTTTCATAGACCCTGATTTGATTTATGATGATGCTGGCCAATATATTTAATATTTGTATACGTATCCGTGCTTATATTTATAAATTACAGGGCTATATCTAACCATTAGTACTAGGCGTACTGTCCTAGGCCATTCTAGTTTTTAAGTTGTGTGTTGATATGATCGAGTGGGAGAATCTAGAACCTCATTCGGGTTATTGACTGGTAAGCCCAATGGGAAGAAACCATTGGGAAAACCTAGACGCAGATGGGAGGATAGCATTGGCATGGACCTTAAAGATATAGGGCGTAATGAGGTGGACTAAATAGACATCACTCAAGAGAGAGATAAAGTGTAATGAGGTGGACTGGATAGAACTAGCTTAAGATAGGGATTGTGTGATGAGGGGGACTTGTATAGACCTAACTCAAGATAGGGATAGTGTGCAATGAGGTGGACTGGATAGAACTAGCTCAAGATAGGGATTGTGTGATGAGGGGAACTGGATAGAACTAGCTCAATATAGGGATTGTGTGATGAGGGGGACTGTATAGACCTAACTCAAGATAGGGATAGTGTGCAATGAGGGGGACTGGATAGAACTTGCTCAAGATAGGATTAATGTGTAATGAGGTGGACTGGATAGAACTAGCTCAAGATAGGGCTATAGTGCAATTAGGTGGACTGGATATAACCAGCTCAAGATAGGTGTAGGTGGAATACTATTGTAAGTGCGGCAGTGAACTTTTGAGGTCCTAATGCCATAGAGTAAGTAAGAAAAAAGGTGTTAATATGATCAGTGACCCGTACTGTTGTACATGTTAACAAACACATCCGTCTCGTCTGATTTGATTGTAAAGGGAAAATCAAGGATAGAATTCTGGTCGTATGTATTAAGGTGGGTATTTATAAATGGTTTCCTATTGCCCCCACACATAAAGTAAGAATACATTTCTTCCTATCCCTACAGTCCGGTTTTCATAGGAAGAACCTTATCTGACTGCTGGAAAATTTACTAGATCTTCTTTCGCACCATCATACTTCAAGTTATATGATACTCAACTGTCACGTTTAGAGATCTTATAAACACTTATGAAATAACAGTAATAATATAGTACAATGCTATAATTACTAACTGGCAATAAGGTCTGTGTTTTATTAAAGGTGCTTCCTACCACAAACCTGCTATAGCTACCTAATTTGTACCGAATTAGTGTACAGTACATTTATGATAACAGCCTAGAAGGATAATAAGAAGAGGTGAACGTAGATATGATTAGTGTATTTAGAATACATTAATAAAAAAAAAAAGATCAACGTCGGTGGTCTTGGGTTAAAGTGCTTACCTCAGGGTTCGATGTTCGTGGGTTCAAAACCAGATGGGATAGATGGATTTTTCTTGAGAGATAAAAATCCATAGCACGACTTCTTACGAAGGGGAAATAAAGCTTTCGGTACTATATCGATTGTGATATGTAAAATAACCCTGGAAGGTATGTGAAAATAGCTTTCCCGACAAAATTGGAAGGCCTTTTCGCTCTCGCTCATAAAAATTCTCTCGTGCGGATATAATAGGTCAGCTTAGAAAGTGTATGTTAAATACCTCAAATAAATGAAAAAAATAAAAAGAGGATATTATCAACATAACGTACTGCTCTCAACAGCGCAGTTGTAGAAACGTTTTTTATAAGTTATTTTGGTATTTAATTGTCATTTTAGGTCCTATTGTTTTAGTTAGAAGCCCTTTTGGGTCCCATTTAGGTACTATAAATTAATTTTTAGGCATTTTTGAACGAGTTTTAGGAATATATATTGAAAAAGTATATTTTTAAAAGATAATATCGAATTTTTATCCATCAATAATATACTAGAAAATACATTTTAATCACACCTTTGTCATAATGAGAAGATAATGCAGCCAGTGAATTATGTATCCTTTTTTATTGTAAGTTTGTAAAATATACATTCCTGTTGACACTCTACAAGAGAAAGGGTTGCGTTGAGAGGGAATATATTTTTTTCTGAAGCAAATAATCGTAAATAAAATTAATGAAATGGTTTAGCTGTTGTATATTGTTGTTTTCATTGAATTGATAGTTTTTAGCTTCCATTGGAATATTTTGTGGTTGATTTGGTCATGTGAATTTATTACGGGTCTTTAATTACATTTTTAGGTAACTCTTTTTTTTTGTAAATTCGAATTAATTTAATAGAATTTCTAGGGAGTTTAAAAGTTTTTGTTTATATTTTCAGGTCATCCAAGCTTGGGCTTTGCTAATCAGTGTAAATACACGGTTATCCCGGATATGTGTTAAAACACGGCGCAAAAAGTAAAAACAAAGGGCTAGTTGAAAATTGTTTAACATTTTTCAATAAATATTTCAACATTTAGTTTTTAATGAGGTACATATCTTTAAACTAAGCCAAGGTGGCCAAGGCCTTGAAGTTGAGGAGAGAGCGTTAGTAATGGTCCTTCAGCTCTGAGTGTCTCTGGTTCGAGTTAAGATCGGTGACGTCAAATATGGACAAGTTAGGATCTAACTGGCTGAAATAATCTTTCAAATGGAGGTTATTGATGAGCTCAAGACTTAATAGTGCTTCGTGAAAAGCCATGTGAAATTAGTTTACTAAAATAATCTATTTATGTATGTGTCATTATCAATCTAACACAAAGAAAAGTATACAAATGCTTAATTTACAGGAAATGCATATGGTTTTATCAAGATATTTTAAAATGAAAAATGAAAGAAAGTAGTTTAAAATAGATATAATAATCTTTTTTATAATGAAGGCTCTAGCAAATATAAATCATATAGAGGTTGATTGACATTTTGAAAACTATCCCCTAAAGGACGTAAACTTACAATTTTCAAACTAGTTTTAGAGTAAAGCAAGGAAAAGTGAATAGGAATAAAAACGTTTAAATTGGTATTCGGATCTGTTTAGTGGCATTCACAATCATAATTTCTAATTCTGGCTCGATCCACATAGTTTTCTATGTATAAGTTGTCGTCACTGCTTTTTCTATATACCCTCAACACGATCTTTAGTGTGCACTTCCTTTGAAATACGGTCCTCGTCCAAACCCCGTAGATTTATCCGTCGATAAAATTGCGTATAAACGTACTAATAAAAAAGAAAACTAATGCTAATATTCGAAAGCAAGTCCTTAGTTTTAAAATGTATTTAAGACGTTAGAGTGTAAATAATATCTGACTATTTTACTCTACTTTCATTAATGTTTCCAGCCTATGGTATATTTCAGTTTTTTATTCCACTACTGGCTTGTTAGGCCTGTCGTAGTTTCATATGCCTTATAATCTAACTTAAGACTAGGACAAGCATAACATCCAGACTATAAAAATTTAATCGGATATTTTATTAAATTCGTTTACTTACATAGCCACAATAATAACTTTATCTGACAGATAGAAAAGTTACGAAATCTACGGTCAAGTCATAATTTGCAGTTGTTACTTTTACTAAAAGTTATTATCAATAACTAACTATAAAATAAGACTAAAAAATACATTATAAAGTTATCAATGTTGCCCTCAAAAACAATGTTTGTTTATAAAAGTTTATTTTTAATTAAATTCTATTATGAATGTACAGTACATCACAAAAGTCACAATAATATAATAGTAGTGCATGTTATATATTTATGATTTTTAATGTGTGAGGTTCTTGACTAACTCAAATATTTGTTTTATATATTTTGTTTGTATAATATGTTTTTGCCATTGCTTAACACGCTTAGCACTACTGAGGCAACGCTGTGCTATTGTCTACTCTAACGCCATGCCTGGCTGGCTCAACGATAAACGCGCTTTGTGAAAAACAATGAACGTGTAATCATTTGTTCTGTTATCAAGGTTTCTTTGATCGTTCCCAAGTTTTCACTTTCAGTTGTAAATTAATTTAATAGTTGAGCATGATACTATCCTGTGTGAAAGTGGAAAAAAACCGAGAATTTTAATTAAAACTGCAGGACTATGGAGAAGCGGATTTACACTATAGGCCCACTAGGCACGGGCCTAGGGGCGGTGGCTTTAGGGGGCGGCACAGTTTGAATAACATTATTTTTATTATATTATCTTTTCCCGAATACTAATCCCCCCCAACCCCCCCGCGCTGCCTAACACAAGAAATGTCCTAGGGCCCTTGCCAAAAACAAATTCTTTTAGGGGGTGGTGGGTCGCATAATATAATTGTGCCTAGGGGCGCAAAAATTCTAAATCCTCCACTGGGACTATGTATATAGTACAATTAATTATTGTGAGCAATTTTTCACAGTTTACACAATTAGATATTCGTCGGTGACCTGGTGGTCTAGGGGTAAGATGTCAGACTTCTGTGCTGGGGTCTGGGGTGCAATCCTCTGCCCCGGCACAGATTTATCTGTTTACCAAACTCTTCACTCCCCTCTGACAAGACATGTATTAATCGCAACTTGTGAATGTGGGGAATGCCAGGCCTCCACCGTGGTTCGGATTCCACTTTAAACTGTATGTCCTCAATTTCATTCTCACAATCACCCTACCATTACACATTAGCGTAAGTGCGTGTAACCCGAACGGGTAGTAAGACGCGGTGCTAATAATAATAATTAGATATTCGATAAGCTTCTGAAATAGGAGGCTATCTATTTTTATTATTTAACATGACGTTGGATTACGTATATGTATATTAATATTATTATTTCTGTATTTTGTATGTTCACACTAGTTTAAATTTTGAGTTTATGAATATTAGCTGGTCAATCATATTCTATTTAATAATAAAATTAAATAATCATTAATCACCTACTCAAATAATTTGCCAAGTATATTTTTTTAAATGTGATTAGTATAAAATAATACATAGATGGATAAAAATTAAAAACAAAACACCTGTGGTCACATGGTGAATGTAGTGTGGTGAGTGTATTTGGCAGTTTCTTAAAATTATCTGCATTAATTCTGTTACTAAGCAGAAAGTTAAAAAGTACCGTTTCTGGTCTAGAAAGCTGATATTAACTTTTAGGGAGCTAGTTGTGCTGATATTATTACACTCTCTATCCACATACGTTAGCATTATCTTTACTAACAGACAGAGGTAGCTCGGCCGGTTTAACTTTGTTGTAAACCGAAACCATAGAGGTTTTTTTAGATTAAGCCGACAGAAGCGAGTTTTCATCCCAAAAACATATAATAAATGTTTAAAAAAATATTCACAAATACGTACAACATTCTGTGTGACCGGTAAGTTTCACATATAGCCAGAAAACTCGACTGGCTTGCTCAGATATGACCAGGGAGGTCGGGAATTGACTCGAAAATCACCAGGGAGTGGTTTCTCCATGTGGTGAATTTTACAGTCGTTTTATTGTCCTCCTCTCAATCTCTTTCAAAAGAAGGTACCCTT
Organism: Timema douglasi; assembly: GCA_901482245.1. Lineage (NCBI taxonomy): Eukaryota > Metazoa > Arthropoda > Insecta > Phasmatodea > Timematidae > Timema > Timema douglasi. The sequence continues at coordinate 86,479 of CABEEJ010001060.1, read as the reverse complement.
CTTTTACTCTCCTTACTCCACTTGTGTTCTTAAATTTTCTTAAGCTGTGAACCCCAAATGGGTACCTAGTAATACGCGTTGCTAAAAAAAAAGTAGCGGATATATCACATCGGTGGTTGTGTAATCTAACACACAGTTAATGGAGATAGTGGGGTTCGAACACTGAACGTGGGTAATGAGGTTGTTTTTTAGTATATAGCTTTCTATTCTATCTCCTCGCAAATGTGGTCAAATTTCAACCTTCCTCATCCCTACCCCCATAATTATAAATATGCGGATAGCTCTAACGGGTAGCGGGACGTAGTGCACACATTTTGTGGATAGCTCTAACGGGCTTGATTCTAAAAATACATTGTGTACACTCCGTCTACCATGAAAGGTAACAAGACTACCTTGCACAATTTCACTATGTCGTAGATTATAAGATGGGGCCATTGTGTAATTCGTCAGGTTAATACGGCAAACTTTCAGGGTAAACGAGGTGTGTTTAACATAAATTAAACGAAACTTCCCGACTTGTAAAGATTTCAAATGTTCTCAATCAAATGTGGAGACGTCATCATAGAGGGTGTGCCGGCCCACGTTTTTCATCATCAGAAGAAGCATATGGTAGAAGGTGAAAATAACCTGAATTAGTTGGCCAGCAGAAATTAATTTATTGGTTGTCTTTACTTCGATAACCTCAACGGTTAAAAGTTGAAAACCATGCGTGACGCAATCGGATGGATGTGTTTCTAGTAACCTTTGTAAAGCAGGATTTAGATATGAACTTTGACCTCTGAAATGCTAAAAAAGAAGGCTTGTGAAAATGTTGCATCCACACAATATGAACTACACACCAAACAAGTGGAAACTACGATTGTTACTTTGATAAATGATATTATAACCTGCTTCCATAGCCGCATGGTCTAAGCCGTCACTCTCGTGATAAACCAGACTGCCGAGGACAGAGAGATTGGGGCTCGAATCCCGGTCGGGTGTACTTAGGGTCTTTTTCAAAATGGTTTTCCATCCCTTCTCCACGCAAATGCGAGTAGGCCTATACTTACTCTAAATTGAACCTTTCCCATCTTTAACACATTAGAGTAATTAATACATAGGCGTATAACCTGAATAGATTGTAAGACGTGGTGTTAAAAACAATTTATAAAATTATATTTTACTTTGTTAACGATGCCTTACTGCCAGTCCGGGCTATCCACATATTTAGAATGATGGAGTATGCATAGTAGAGATAGGATTGAATAGAAGTTTCCCCACTTTTACATGGAGGGAAAGTTAAAATATATTTAAGAAAAAACACCTCAGTACTCTCAGTAAGGTTCAAACCTAGACCTCCAAATACACGAAAAACCATACTACACGAGCTTGACGGCTTTGTACACGTTCCTACCGATGCGAATATATATTACTTGTGTTTTAGGGCCCATGTTTTGGAAATCGTTAGTAAGAAAATTAATATATTTGATATAATAAATTGGCTAATAGTATTGGTAAAATTGAATCTGACGCTGAAATTCAGGTTTCGACTCGGCTAAAATCCCAACTAGGTTCACCTGTGGTAGTTTTCTTCAACGTCTATTTCTCCATAGTTTTTTCATTCTATTTCCAGGCCAATTCTAGTTCATTCCCTCTCAAAAGTCCTCTACATCCTTAGCCTCTAAATCGAGTGGTTAGTAACTTTTGTGTTAGATATTATAACAATAAAACTGGGACACATTGTTAGATTTCCTAGTTTAATCTTTTGTGTAAACTTTTTAGAAGAATAATCGAACCCATAAACCGGAAATTTGGGGTTAACACGCCAATGTTCTATCACTGGGACCCACCTCAGTGGCGTAGTTGGCTAACGCGCTTGACGTGTTGAGCTCGACTGCTGAGGACGGGGAGATCGAGGTTCGAATCTCGTTCGGGTGAACTGGGGATTGTTTTTTCTAAATGGTTTTCCACTCTCCCTCCACGCAAATGCGGGTTAACTTCCTCTAATTCAACCTTCCCAATTCCTAATCCATTAAAGTAATTAGTACTTAAAGCGTATAACCCGAACGGGTAGTAAGACGTGGTGCTAAATATTATTCTATCACTGGGCTATCCAGAATGTGTTCTGTGCTCAGGGACATTCTTCACTTAGAGTTTATGGCTGAGTCTGTAACGGACATGTGAAAATCTTTATTATGCTTTAATTTTCACTAAAACATACTGATTTACTTATGACTCGACTTATTTGCATGTTGATACGTGTTGTAAATTATGATATTATTTGTGTGTAAAATATTCCAATGCCCGTATTGTGTTTGCATTATTTTCATTTGATAAAAAAAAACTGTATGTGTTTTCAATAGTATCAACTCTTTCACTTTAAGTTCTAAGTTAAGGTATGTTTGAATAAAAATGATAATATATACTTTTCTTCGCTTGCTGTCCAATGTCCAGTAACTAATCTATTCTCGAATTATTTCTTCTATTTAAAAAATAGGTTTCAAATCCAAAACACACGTGCAGTTTGAAAATCAGTATAGAATTTTTTTTAAATAACTCATGAAAGTAGCAATGTATAATTATTTAAAATATTAATGCCATCATAATGGTTCAGTGATGTATGTATACCTCATCTACGGTAGGAGTGTAGGTAAGTGATAGATAGTAAAAGCTACCTAATATACTCTCATGTATCTATTCACCAAACCGTATGATCTGACATACCATTTTTTGATTTGTTGTCATTTTTAGTAATCAAAACTTTCACAACAAACCATTTGTTTTTAATTCTGATTATCTTTTAACAGTGTTTACATCTTCTTCTTGCTGTCAGCTATCAACAATCTTATGGTGAATGGACTCTAGAAATAAATGTGTACAGTAGTATTTTGATAGGAAGGAACCTTTAGAAAATACAAGCATATTTTTTGTTGCCAACTATGATATAATTTTACTATTTTGTTGGTCTCGGGGTAAGGTGTCAGACTTCTGTACTGGCGGCCGGGGTTCAATCCTCGGTCCTGGCACAGATTTATATGATTACCAAACCCTTCCTTCATCTCTGACAAGACATCTTGTGAATGTGGGAAATGCCAGGCCTCCACCGTGGTTCGGATTCCACGTTAAACTGTAGGTCCTCCATTTCATCTCACAATCACCCTACCACTACACATTAGCGTAAGTGCGTATAACCCGAACGGGTAGTAAGACGCGGTAATAATAATAATAATAATAATACTATTTTGTTATTACTAGTTTATAGATATTGACAATATAGGCCTATATATTTAAAAAAAAATTACTGCTGGAGATAACATGAGCTGACGTGTGGACACGTTAAAATAGATCTAGTAACTTTTATAGCTGTTACAGAAGTCCTCTTCTTATTAAAATTGAACTGTATTTGCCAGATGGTAGACAAATTTGTTTATATTATTTGTCCAGAAATTATGAGGCGTAGAACCTTCATGGTAGATAAAAACGAAATTTTTACAGTATTTAATTTATTTTGTGCTGCATCTTACTACCCGTCCGGGCTGTTCACATCGAATAATACTAATAAGGTAGGTAATAAGGTATCAGAGTTTTCGTGGAGGGGAGTAAGAAACAATTTAGTAAAAAAAAACACCCGTATTACGTACACCCAGCTGTCAATTCAAGCCTCGAACTCCCTGTCACTGAATTTAATTTAATTTTTTATTTATTTGAAGTATTTAACGTGCACTTTATGAACCGACTGATACGATCAGCAAACTAGAATTTCTATGAGCGACAATGAAAGGCTCTACAAATTTTCACACACCTTCTAGGGTTCCTTAACATATTACAATCAACATGAAACCGACGTCTTTACTTCCCCTCAGAAGGAAGTTGTGACAGATTTTTTACCGCTCAATAAATTATTATTATTATTATTAGCACCGCGTCTTACTAACCGTTCGGGTTGTACGCACTTACGCTAATGTGTAATGGTAGGGTGATTGTGAGATGAAATCAAGGACCTACAGTTTAACGTGGAATCCGAACCACGGTGGAGGCCTGGCATTCCTCACATTCACAAGATGTCTTGTCAGAGGTGAAGGAAGGGTTTGCTAATCAGATAAATCTTTGCCGGGACCGAGGATTGAACCCCGGCCGCCAGCATAGAAGTCTGACACCTTACCCTTAGACCACCAGGTCACCCCGCTCAATAAAGATCCGTCGACCACGCTGGGTTTGAACCCACAAAAATCGGGTCTTGAGGCGAGCACTTTACCCCAAGACCACCGATATCGACCCCTGTTATTTAAAAACAAGGTTATACGAGCTTTTAGTTTACTCCAAGCACCCACCGATACGAATATCAAATTAATTAGGTGTTGAATCTCTTGACCATATAGACGTTCTCTTCCCTCGTATGTCTACCATTCTATTTGAAACTCAACACTGGGCTTCACAGTTGTATAATTTGTAAACCCTCAAGGCAAAATGCGTTTCAAAAACAATATTCCTTATAATGTATAAGTGGCAAGCGACCTATATTTTGTAATCCTATAGTAACAAAGATGTTGGGATTGAATAAAAATAATTGCAGCTAGCAGCCAAAACATAACAATGGTAATGACAGCCGTGAAAGTTGAATGATAGCACAATTTGATCAGTCCTAATTATTTGATCTGTTGTAACCACAATTCCCGAAGATTTCCTTCTATGGCATCACACCCTGAATGCTGAACGAGTGACGAAAGGTTGCGTTGTAGTGTTCCGCGAAGTATTGGACCGCGGCAGACGACAGATAAAGTGAGGTGGTTTCCATGACCTTGCCGTGGTGATCATACCCCATGTAGCCGTATTGTTTTCACATGTAGGTTACTCATGTGTAGGTAGGTGAAATGATGAAATGATCTAGTAGTTTCCTCTCCAGTCACCAGGGCTGACACAACGCGAGAGATAAGTACTTAATGGGACACGGGAAAGTGCATTAAGGTTGTTCGAACTCGAAATATTTCGCAAGACACTATCCGAAACAACATGGACATTTCAATTTGTCTTTTATTTATTCGGAACGGGTGGTTTATTTTATTCACAAAATGTCTTAAGAGGCTTATTTATGCTTCACGTCCACGTCTTATTATCCGTTCAGGCAGTATGCATTTTAAATAAGTTAATGAGGTATGAATGTTTTAAATAAGTGAGTGGGAAGGGTAGAATTGAGAAGAACTCTACCCACCTTTGCTTGAACAGGAGAAGTGGAACATATTTAGTAAAAAAAAACACCCTCAGTACACTCCACTGGGATTCGAGCCTTATCCTTCCATCACCCGTAAAATAAACTAGATAAGCCTGACATTTAGTCGACGCGTCCACAAATACGGGTGTAATTAAAGATAAGTTGCTTTGAGTATTGGTTTTATATTTTTTTAAATTCCGGAGAAGGTATTATGAAAGTTAAAATTTTAGCACATATTGTGATCATGTGGTCTAAAGTATCAGGCTCAAAATATACAAGTTTGCTGGTGACGGGTAGGTCAAGGTTCAAGTCTCTACCGGATGCTTTTAGAGTGGTTTTCCAAAGTGATTTATCATTGTAGTCCCCTCATCCTTGTTGATCCACATGCATTTCTTCTACTCTACCCTCCTCTTTCTTAACCCTTAGATTAAGTAGAAATAACCATAATGTTAGACGAAGTAATAAAACAATATCTTAAGTCAACTTTTATATCACAATTAACATAATATTACGGACTGTCTATTTTGTGTTAGCAATAGCATTTGCAAGGCCGTAGCCAGCCAATAATTTCAAGGAGGGCTTGGTGGGCATATCCCCCAATTGCTGGACGCTAGAAAACATTATAAATGATAAACAGTTCTAGAAGCTATATGAAGTGCTTTTTATGGTAACATAAAACACCTAACTGCCGAAGGCTACGACAAATTCTAAACATTAAACACCTCTAGAAGCTCTCTGAAGTGCTTTTTGTGGCAACACAGCTCCCTAATTCGTACTTGTATCTTAATTTTGAAATTGTTTGAACCATAAATAAGGCTACGTATATATGTTGTTCATAAAATTTCGATGGGGGGTTGAACCTGCAAAAACCCCTTTCTAGCTACGGCCTTGATCATTTGGATCAAATAGCTTTCCATTTTCCAAAAGGTGGTAACGTGTAGTCCAAGCTTAAAGCAAATTAATTATTATTTAAATAACGGTTAGGTAAATAAATTGTTATTTCAAAATTAATATTTTAGTTACTAAATGAAGGTTGTCTTAATCCATTTAAAACGTGTTAGTAAAATGATGCAACTGTCTATAACATTTTTCATAAGTTCGATTTTTCTCATAAGTTAAACAATCATTTTAAATAATGAGCAAATATTTGATTTTGAATTTATTTCTCAACCTTTGAAAAAAAAATTATTACCACCTGCTAGTGTGAGCAAAATAATTACTATATCATTTTAGAAAACTTCAACGTTAAATCAAAAGTTGTGGCTCCAATACATATTGACCTGCTTCGGTGGCCGCATGGTCTAAGTCTAAGGAGTTACTCTCGCGATAGATTAGACTGCCGATGACAGGGATATCGAGTTTCTAATCCCAGCCGGGTGTACTGAGGATGGGTTTTTTTCCTAAATGGTTCTACATTCTCCCTCCAAACAAATGCGGATACACTTCATCTCAAATCTAGCTTTCTAATCCATAACGTATTAGCCTAACTAGTAGGCCTATATATGCGTAGGTCTATAGCCTGTACAGTTAGTATGACGCGGTGCTAAAAGAAATGCATATTTTAAAAATTAATTTCAATTTTTTTTTTTTTATAGATCCATTATTGTTTCCAGCCTGTGGCCTGGGTCAGTTTTATATTCAAGACATATATTTTCCATTACTGGGTTACTAGGCCCGTCCTAGCTTCCTATCCTTTATAATATACCATAATACTAGGACAGGCACAACATATAATCCCCGACCGTTAATTTATCAATGTGTAAAAGTATTTCCCATATTTTCGTCAATGATAAATTTTCTCTCATGCTGGAAATCGAACCCGGGACTCTTAGCTCAATAGACAGACGCCCTACCGACTAAGCTTAGGTGTCAGACTTAAATTTGTCAATATGTTGATTATGAATAAACTTTCCTTTTTATGAACTAAGTTTATGGGTGTGTATCTTCATTCGGGTCAGATAGAACCAAGCCAGGAAGAAATAGCTAAAGTCGCCCGCACTATGAAGGTGGTCAGGTCCGTTAGTCATCACTGCGCAGTTAAAAATATATATAGCTATTTTGTTTTATTTTCAAACCACGCTCATATTGGGAAGCCACACAGTTTAAGGTGCAAAAATAGCATTGTATAAAGTTGCCACTGATGGTGAGGTCAAGGTTTGAATCCCGGCCATGTTTTTAAATCACATGTTATTTACTGTGGTTTCTTATCCTCTCTCCACGATGATGAACGTTAAATTCCTCTAAAAGTATACTTTTCCACAATTGGTGGCTTATTGAAAAGATTGTTAACTGGAAGACCATTTGTTCGGATCATGGTGGTATCTAATATGTTTAGTTTTGTTTTTAATCTAGTTTTTTTAACATCATGTCTTACTACCCGTTCGTATTATACGCCTATGTACTAATTACTCTAATGTGTTAAGAGATGAGGAATGTTGAATTAAGAGGACGTTTACCCGTATTTGCGTGGAAAAGAGTGGAGAACCATTTAGGAAAAAACATACTTATTACACCCGACTGTCACTCGAACCCTGACTTCCCCCTCATAAACAGTTAGTCCAGTGTGAGAGGGACGCCTTTTAGGTCATGAGCCCACCGAAGCGGATTTTTGATCTATTTTATACGAGTAATATCGCTTGCGTCTGAGACAGTGCTCTATTGAAATCCGAATCACTCGTAATCCACCGGATTTTACATGCCTTTCCCAACTAAATCTTTGATCCCATCAAGCTTAGAACCATAGTTTATCAGGGGATGGTTGGTCATCGTCGAAGATCGCATGTCCAACGATCAAGCCGATGGCTAATAACATGATATTTATCTGATTACCAAACCCTTCCTTCACCTCTGACAAGACATCTTGTGAATGTGAGGAATGCCAGGCCTCCACCGTGGTTCGGATTCCACGTTAAACTGTAGGTCCTCCAGTTCATCTCACAATCACCCTACCATTATACATTAGCGTAAGTGCGTATAACCCGAACGGGTAGTAAGACGCGATGCTAATAATAATAATAATAATAATAATAACATGATCGACCCGTCTCGGTGGTTGCGTGGTCTATCGCCCTACCCTAGCAGTAGACTAGACTGCCGAAGACGGGGATATCGGGGTTTGATCCCTGTTGGATGCACTGAGGGTGCACTTTCACTAAATTAAAACCTCCCCAATCCCTAGTGCATTTGTGTAATTAGTACATAGGCATATAGCCCGAACATGTAGGAAGAATTGTTTATATATAAAAAATCGTGATCAACTGCAATGCTAATTGAAGATTTCTATTGAGGACAGTGAGTTTTGTTGTGGTTAAAAAAAGTATTATTTATGTTTAGACTAATTTGACTTACCACCCAATTTTTGTATCAACACGTGCTATCAGTTATGTAACCTACATAACATAATTGAAGGATGTATGACGAGGAGAGTGAACAAGAATTAAATTCACAGGCCTCATCACCATTGGTGCATGGATTGATTGAGTGGTTAGACTAAGGTATGATTTTGTTGATTAAGAGTTACTTTGTGAGTCAGGTAAACCTTGTGTTCAGAATATTTAATACCCTTAGATGAATATGTCAAATCAACGGAGGTTTGATGAGCAAGAAAAACCCACTTACTCTCAACAGTTGGAAGACGAAAGTTTTATTGTCATAGAAGTCTGGTTACCAAATGCCGATAGCTCTGTAGTTCAACAAGAGGATGAAACCATTTAATACTTCAAATAGCCAATCAAGCACATGCGGAGCCCTGTATATGTACTTCAGTTTACAAACCGAGCTTCAAGGAGAGGACTTTAAGGGGGTACGAACTTTGAGTGGAGCCTGTCGTAGCTTTATGACAAATTAGAATCATTAAATTTATACTTAATATCAAGATTAATCTAAAGGCGAGACTAGAAGCTTAGTTTAAGGCCCACCCCCCATTAAAATGGAGAAGTATGAGAAAACCACGGTGATAAATAATCACATGCGGTAAAACACCACACCCCTTGCACTAGGCCGAGATTCGAGCCTCGACCTCCACATCCCAAGCAATCAATGATATTGTTAGCCTGATGATTTAAATAGCGTGAACACCAGTGCGAGAACCTAATTTAAATTAAATATAAGTGGTAGAGATGAGAAGCGTGTTGTCTCGTGGAAATGTACCGGCATCAACATGAAGACGAATGGGAAAAACAGGGTTATATCACACTCGCTTTGCTCGTTTGGGGCTCCGCGCCCAACCCACAGTGAGTTTTATTTGCAAGTGGATGTAAAATGATGTAATTTCAGATAAGATTTTTGATAGGTCTTACCGTTTAGCCACAAGAGACCTTCAAAGGAAGGTCCGCACCGACTTTAAAGTTGCTCCACCATTTTGAATTTTTTTTTTCAGAGGTTAACATTTTTTTTAAAAACCTTTTGGAATTTTCCCATCAGTTACGGGCTAGAATCTATAAGTTTGCCAAATTTCAAGTTTCTAGCTCATCTGGAAGTGGGTAAACATTAGTGTCATTGAGTGAGTCTGCCGTGTGACTTTATAGTAGTATATTGCGTATAACCCGAACGGGTAGTAAGACGCGGTGCTAATAATAATATAGTAGTATAGTTAGGCAAACCACTGCCAGGGCACCGAGACAGGATTAAAGCATCAAACCGGGGAATCGATTGCGTCCAGATAATTATTTTGGGATCATTAGGAGTGTAAGGTATGTACCGAGCTGCGTCCCGCGACCCCCAGACTTACCCGAGGGAGGGGTATCGAGTTGCGTTCAGCCGTGTCTCACATATCTAACTCCATTACTAGAGCAATATGTTTTTTGTTTGTTTTTTTACTTACTAATCGTTCGGGTTCGCTTATATAATAATTACGCTAGTGGGCTAGGAATTGGGAAGGTTGAATTTAAAGGAAATGAACGCGCATTTGAGTGAAGGGAGAGTGGAAAAACACATAGGAAACACCTTTAGGAAAAACAACACCCAGTTAATCCAACTGAGATTCGAACCTAAATCTCCCCGTCCTCGGAAGTCCAATAAGGTCAATCAGATATTTTCTCGCTGCCAGCATGGATACCAGTTTTAGTGAGAAATGCAAAGTGAATGTTTTTAAATTTTCTGAGCATAAAGTTTTAGCTAATAGATTACTTTTATATGGTAGAGATGCACAAATAAATCGTACAAAGCTTTTTTAATTTGTGCCAGTTTAAAACATGACGAGAGCTAAGAACATAATCATTAAGTAGAATCAGCCCAAGACTTCAATATATCTAAATCATCATTGCTTAAAATTTCAAAACCCCTTAAAAATAAAATATTAACTAATAGCGTTTGAGTTAACATTTATTTATAGGAATGACTGAATTATGCTTTTATGTATCTTTCTGAACACATTTTTATACATCCTTCCAATATTATTTCTTATTACTTAAACTTTACTCCTTCGGACGCAACTCAGTTGGTGGACAATTTTTATCTGTCCCCTCTTCGGGACGCAACTCGGTCAAGGGGCGTGACTTGTGACGCAACTCGATACAGCCCCATCAAACTCCTTGTAAACGGTGACCTAGTATAATGCGAGTCTAACAACGTAGGCCACTCCGCCACCGGTGCGGGTAAGATAAATGTATATTTTTCTTATAGGATTCAAAGTCATCCTTGCAGTATTGTAAACAACGCTTTCCAATTCAAAATATGACTCACATCGGTGGATACGTAGACTAAATGTTAGATTTATAAACTATGGATTTCCGATTATGGGAGGTATAGTTCGAATCCCAGCTTCGTATATCGAAAGTGACTTTGTTTATTTAGCACCGCATCTTACTGTCCGTTCGGGTTATACGCTAAGTACTAATTGTGATATTGGGCTAGGAATTGGGAAGGTTTGATCTCTACATTTTCGTGGAGGGAGAGTGGAAAACAATTTAAGAAAAACCACCCCCATGTTCACTCGACCAAGATTTGAACCTCAACCTCTCCGTCCTCGGCAGTCAAGATCAACACAAAGCTAGCGCGTTAGCTAACTACACCACCGAGACGGGTATATATAGTTTGTTACTCTCCCTCCACGTAAGTGCAAATAACGTTCAACTTTCATTTGAAAAGCTTTATCTGACAGCCCGAAAAGCTATTAGATCTACTTTTACGTATTCATACGTCAAATCATGCTATCTGCAGCTGTCCCTTAAGATATATTATATTATCAATACCTACAAAATAGCACTAATAATGTTGGACCCAAAAGTATGCGTTTTTCTTACACACCGAAAGTACAATTATAATCTATGTAAAGTTGTTTGTCTTTGACGAGTAAACTTTTAACTAGAAAGTCGAGTGTGAGGCCTCATTCTTTAGAAATTTTCCCAATAAAATGTTTTGAATAGATTGTAGACCTATAATCTGCGGTCATTGCTGCAACGATCCAATATTACAACATAATTTGAATATTTTTAAGACAGTGTTTTACTACATCTTCAGATAATACGTATGTGTATTAATTACGCTAATGCGGTATGGATAAGGAAGGTGAATTTAGAGCACGTGTAGCCATATTTGTGTGGAGTGAGAGTGTAAAACTATTTAGGAAAAACCCTCCTTAGTACATCCGACCAAGATTCGACCAATATGTGAACCTCAAATCTCCCCATCATCAGCATTTTAGTATATTGAGGGAGAGGCGCGTCAGACCATGCGGCCACCGAAATTGGTTTGTAATTAATCAGAACAAGTTTTTAAACATCTGGGCGATATATTCATCGATACGACCCCCCTTAAGGGACGTCGCAACCACGTGGAGGCAACAACGCCTTGGAAATGTGGTGGCGAGTGTATATAGTTGTTTACACCTTGTGTTTGTGAGAGAGAGAGAGAGAGAGAGAGAGAGAGAGAGAGAGAGAGAGAGCGACCACATGTGTGGCCTTGGTATTTCCCAAACACTGGACAGTGCTGGTGGTGGTGATATGTTCCTAAGAGGACGCGGGATGGCTTGACATTTCAGTCGGCCGACCAAGAGAGGTGCGGAGAGAAGGAATGTCAGAAAAGGGAGGATGGATGAGTTTTGGACATGCTTACAAATCGCTTACTCACCGGCTGTTGTTTATTCCAAGCACTATTTTTTAAAAGTAACCTCTGTCCGAGTTGTATAAGAGTAACTTTTTACTTACACATTTCAAGCCTGTGTACAAGCTTAGAGGTTGAGGAAGGTTGTATATTAGATTAAGTGTACTCGTATTTGCGTGGAGGGAGAGTGGAAAATCACTTAGGGAAGGGGAAAAAAACCTTTAGCACACACGAACGAGATTCAAAACACTATCTCCTCGTCATCATCATTCCAGTATATTGCAAGGGTGACGTATTAGACCATGCGGCCACCGTAGGGGGTCTTTCATGTATTCATACTTGAAGCCATGTGAACTGTAGCTGTCACTTTAGATAGATACTATCAATACCTATAAAATAACGTTTATAAAAAGAATAATATCGATGCTAACTGCAAAAAAAAAATCTGCTTTTATCTTCTAAAATGACTTTCCTATAAAAATTGGGCTATAAGTGAAGTGCATAGAATTAGGAGTGATGTAAGCTTGTAGATCGTGTGTTGGTAGAGTTTGTGAACATAGAAAGTGCAAGTTAAATAATCACACTTAAAAATATTAAAATAAATAATAATCATGGATGATTTTAGTGTTGGCTGGAAAGTATATTGTATTATAAAAAATAATGATTTGCGCACATTGATTTATCGTGCACTTTATAAACACGGGACTAAATTTCTTACAAACTAACTGAATCAATGTCTAGGTTGGAACATCTTTGTTAACCCGATGAAACACTGGATATGTTAGCTCAGCATGACGGGGCAAATATGTTGTTGCGCTTTGTCATTGAAGTTTTTATTATTATTCAATTACAACGCTAGATTGATTGGGAATTGTCTTCTTGTCAAAGGGAGGGATGATTCAATTCAGAGAGAACGAACACACCAAGAAAAACTCGGAAGGGAAAATTCAAACTAAAGGACCGCTTTAAAAAGAGTTTCCAAAAACTGTGAGAGGTTTTGGTTAAAATAGGAAAAATTGACACCATGAATCATTACGTTCATCATCATGGATTACCCTCTTCGGTGGTCGAGTGGTTTAAGGCGTCACTCTCACAACAGACTGGACTGCTAATTATGGGGATTAAGGTTCAATTCCCGGTCGGTTGTAATGAAGGTGGTTTTCCCTAAATGGGTTTCTGTTCGCCCTCCACGCAAATAAGGATGCACTTACTCTAAACAAAATTTTCCTCATCTCTGTCTCGTTAGTGTAATCAGTACATATGCACATAGCTCGAACAGGTGGTAAGACGCGGTTCTAAAATATACCACGATTATTAACGTATTTATTTAATGGGAAGGGATGCAGAAGGTAATGTTGAGAAAATACATCCACATGAGCGTAAAGAGGGGATGGGAAAAGCTTTTGTGCTAGGTCCCATGTGGAAAACCACCCCCAACGCAGCCAACCAAGATTCAAACCTAGGCCTTTCCATCACTACTGACCCAGTGTATTTCAAGACCAATGCCTTAGACTGCGTGATCATTGGTTAGAGTGAATAGTTGCTCTAATCTAAAGGCCAGAAAAGCGTGTTGGTTCATTTATGTTGATTTGAAGTGAAGATGCGTGCTTTGTCTAGACATGATCCATCCTTTCCATCACGGCTAGTCTCGTTATAAAAAAACAAACCAGTCTATGATCTTCAAACAGGTTGCTTGACCTTCAGCAATCACACAATGCAACCACTCTCTTCAAAGGGAATGTGACGACACTTACTACCTTATTTTTTTTCGGGGAAAACATTGAATTAAAATTCCTTCTCTTTTTGTTGCGTTTTTTTTAACACGAGGGTTGTCAAACGAATAAATCTAACGCATTAGGGATGTGAAGGGTAATTAAGAAGAATCGCACCATCATTTGTCTGGACAAAAGATGGGGAATCCCTGTATGACGCACTAGGCGTGGTTTCCTAGTTATGATCTTTGCAGTAGTTTTACTTATCCTCGCTTCACGCTAATATAATAATGGGAAATTTTGTCTTTTTTTAGTTCTCCTTTTGCCTTTTTCTTAAGTCTTCTATTGTATTGTACTATAAGAGATTTTCTTTGCACAGATCATTGTATGCAATATCTTGTACCTGATATGAAATAGATTTTGGGTTTGATACCAGGCGCTTCCAGATTTCTCAGCGGGTCTGGAATGGGCTCAAACTCAGACTCATGAGGACAAATATGAAGCTACTTGACCGGAAAATTAGCGGTTCTGGTCTAGAAAACTGAGATTAATGACCACTGGGTTTGTTGTGCTGACCACATGACGCCCTCTATCTGTAAAGGTTGGTATTATCTTCACCAACATACAATGGGCGCTCATTCAATATAGGTCGTTTGCGGGAGTTTTTTGTTGTTGTATTAAATAGAATACGCCCTTTATCTACGAGGACCATACCTACTGTTTTTTGGGGGATGTTTTGTTGTACTACAAAACTGGTGGTAGTGCATTCATAAATACTGTTTTTAACCAAATACTGCCAAAAGAACTAATTTTTTTTGTAGTTAGAGAAAATATTTCGAATTGAACAGCGCTAGCGCAAGGAACATCACCTTTGAGTTTTATTTATTCGAGAAGTTTTATTTACAACTTCTAGTTACCAAAAGCTATGTACACGTGCAACAAACGACAGTTAAAAGTCCCTGTTAAATATGTGATGTGGAGAAATTCCCATGAAAAGGAAGAAAATACCTTCGTTTGATTTTTTTTTGTAACAAACGTCTCTCAAAGGTTTCTATTGATATTACCTATGATTTGTTCCAGCGTTGTTTATCAACTAACTCCCTAAATCTACTTATAATAAATAATGAAAGTCGTAGTAAAAAAAAGTTAAAACCAAAATGTATTTATGTGGATGTACCAACAGAGTGTTTCTTGACAGTGATATTAATTTTTTTTCCTTGAAATTGACGACGAAACTAATGTTCTTTTAGGTATTATTTGACTTGATATAGCTCAGAGCTTCCTTGAATTAGTATTTAAAAGTGAGATTTATCAATAGGTTTGTGTTTAAAGTATTTTTTCTTTTCTATATTATTTTTATCTATTTAATATAACCTTTAAAAAATACATATACAGTCTATATATATATATATATATATATATATACATATGGCATACCATGCTAAACATTTGTCTCCTTTGTAGGCCCCTAATACATTTTTTGTCCTCCTTTTTCTAAAAAAAAAATTGTTTGCAATTTATATTGTTCAAATTTTTAGTTATAAACAAAATTAGATAATTAACCTTTTTTAATGAATGGTTGTACGTATATTTATTAACAGCCAAATAGTTGATCAAAACAAATATATAGATTAATATTATATCAGAATGAATCCCGTAGTTTTAAAAACATAATTTGTATAATAATAATAATAATAATAATAATAATAATATTAATACAAAAATTTATACTCATAAACTATATAGATGATAAGGTAAATATTTATATTAAGTGACTGTTATTTAGAAATTATATGCAATGATTAATTAACCATAAAAAGGCAAATAAGTAATAGTATTTTGTAAATATTGAATCAATCATAAGTGCCTTGTGAACGTTCTCTGGATAAAACTTTGTGCAATCAATGTGACCAAGATCTTGTACAAAATGTTTTACAAGAAATATTAACGCGAGTACCAGGCTTTATATTAAAAAAACAATTGAAATTCATCGTGTCATTGACATAATTAAAACAATGGTCTAAATGATTTTATTTATATAAACGACGGTTGCACCTTGCATAATATAGCTTTTTTTTTGCTATTTGTACTTATTTTATAGTTTTGACGCTTGAATCCTCAATTTCTAGAATCCCTGTAATCCTATATTTCTTGAATCCCATTAATCCTCGATTCCTAGAATCTCATAAAACTTCGATTCCCTCAAATCCCTTGAATAATTGATTTCTCGAATCCCTCGAATCTCTAGAAACCTCGATTTCCCGAATTCTTTAAATATTGGAATACTTAATTCCCTCAAATTGCTTGAATCTTAAATTCCTCGAATCCCTTGAATCCTCAAATATCTAGAATAATTGATTCGTTGACTCTCTAGGATCCTTTATTCCTCGAATCCCTTGAATTCTCGTGTATTAGAAAGACTCAAGATTCGTAAAAATTTCAAAAAGGACCTCAAACACAATATTAACACCTTGACATGATGTAACAACTTTAAGCAATTGCTAAAAAGAATTATGTAGACTTCTATATTTGGGAGGGTATTAAAATTACAACAAAAAAAAGTGACAAAATTGTAATAATATAATTAACTTACTTATTTACCTGTGTCATCTTTGTTGTTTATGACGTAATAGACATGATAAACAAAATAGCATTTTTCAGTGTCTCCAAGCCTTGAGCAACTATTTTTAAAATTTAATCTTACATATTTTAACTTAGAATTAAACTGTACATTTTTAAAGATTCGAGAATTCGAAAGAAAATTTAAGATCTGGACTACTGGCTTTGGTGGCCACATGGCCTAAGGAGTCACTATCACAATATACTATACTGCTGATGACGGGGTGATCGGGATTCGATCCCAGTTAGGGCTACTGAGGGTATTTCCCCCTAAATTGTTTTCCATTCTCCCTCTACGCAAACGCGAGTACACTTCCTCTAAGTTCAACCTTATTAATCCTTAACATATTAGTGTAATTAGTACATAGGTGTATAGGCCGAACGGGTAATAAGGCGCGGTTCCAAAATAAAAATTTGTATTCGAGATTCGAATTTGAGAAATAAAAGATTGAACCCATTTATAATATAAATACTATTTAATACGTACTAATAACATTGAGGCCAATATAACAACAACATTAGTACTCATGTCATAAAAGTAAACAGTCGGGTCGTTTGTCATCGCATCACTTCGGTGGCCGCGTGGTCTAACGCGCTACCCTCGCAGTAGACTAGACTTCTGATGACGGGAAGATCAAGGTTCGAATCTGGGTCGAGTGTACTGAGGGTGGTTTTTACCAAATGGTTTTCCACTCTCCCTGCACTTAGATGCTGGTACTCTTCCTCTAAATATAATCTTCCAAATACCTCAAACATTACCGTAATTGTTAGATAAGCGTATAATCCAAACGGGTAGTAAGACGTGGTGCTAAAAGAAAAAAAGTTAGGCTCAAACTTGTCGAATTGTACAATCAATGTTGTATTAATAATCAAGAATTATGACTCATCAGTAAAGAGCGAAGGGCGTCTACATCTAACGGAAAAGAGTACAACGGATATGAGCATCTCAACAACCAAGGTGGATCCTAACAAGTTGGACTGGTTTTATAAATCTTTTTTAAACTCACAAAAACCGGTTTGTTCGTGAACGAGTTATACAATAAAAGATTTGAATTAAAATTAAAATCAGGGTATCATTTTCTTCAATCTTTGTGATTCGCACGAGACTAAAGTTAACTTCAGGAAGCAAAGCTGTTTTTCCCACAGGAATGTTGATTTAAATCTATGCTCTAATGCAGCGGTTTCCAAACTTTTTGAACCGCGTACCCCCCCAACAAATTCTGTAATTTGGAGTACCAACAAGATAATACTGAATATTTACAATTTAGGTATTACTGAGCTAAGGGTCCCTGGTTCGATTCCCGACATGTCTGAACATTTATAATTGATGGAAATATGGGTTTACCTACCCTTTCACATTGATAAATTAACGTCCAGGGACTGGATTTTGTGCCTGTCCTAGTCTTAAGTTAAATTAGAAGGCATATGAATCTACGACAGGTCTAACAAGCCGGTAGTGGACAAATATATGGCTTGAATTAAAAAAAACTGACCCAGGCCGTAGTCTGGAAACAGTAATGGATGTAATTACTATTTAGGTAAATTTTTATGGTGCCCCGGGCTATAATAAATACAACATTATTTATACATTAGTGGTTTTTTGTATCTTTATTTAACATTTCTATTCAATCAATACGTGTAATAGCGCACAAACATCAAATTGAAAAAAACTATTACACTACCTTCTAGCCACTGTTTGAAACTCATTTCCTTTTGGTTGGACTTGGTTGTAATATATTTATAAGATTTGATGAGACATTATCTTGTACTACTTTAATTTGCTTGTGTTTTTTTCTCTCTCACATACCACCGGGAATAATTGTAGCTCATGTACCACCGGTGATACGCGTATCACTGTTTGGGGACCGCTGCTCAAATGTAAGATACTTTTTTTTTATTTTGTTTAAAGTGGGTGTACACTAAAGCGTATCGCTTCGCATCAACTTACGAAAATATTTCCTATTAGATTTTTCTGAATTTTCATATTTTCATTAATTTATAGTGGTTTTCTTGTCGAAAGTAATTCGAAGAAAATACTAATTTATCAGTTCAACAGTGATACAATTTCACTATTTTATTAGTACTATGTGATAATCATTGATATTATCTATCAAACATGTCAGATGCAAATTCTCACTACCCATTCCGGGCTGTACGCATGTATACTAACTATGCTAATGTGTTGGGGATTAAGAAGGTTGAATTAAGATGAGGTGTACCCAAATTCACGTGGAAGGAGAGGGGAAAACCATTTAGGAAAAAATACCTCAGTACACGTGAGTAGGATTAGAACTCCAATCTCCTCATCACTTGTCCAATCTATTGAAAAAGTGATGCCTTAGACAAAAAGGTTCTCAACCTGGTGTCCACGAAGGGTCCTGTGTGGTTGTAAGGGGGTAAAGGGCGGGGTCAACGAAAAAAAATATTGATTTTGTAACTATTGTTTATTTTTACACATCATATAAAAAGAACCGCTATTAACAATTTAAACATCTGGGATATTTTCCATTTCTGTTAGATTAAACTTTTTTTTTATTAATATAAAATGCAATCAAATAGCCGACGCTATTATTTATGCATTTTAGTGAGGAATTCTTCATCAAGATATCATATTCTGAAAATTGAAAAATAACACCTGGACACAGAAATTGAACCCATGCTAAGCCAAACGTCCCGGATTCGATTCCCGTGTCCAGGTGTCATTTTTAAATTTTCAGAATTTAAAATGGGCTACGTAGAATACTTTAAATATGTGTGTAGGCCGTAGGGGTTTAATTCCACCTTATATTGTGAGGGAGGCTAGGGGGTCTGCAGCGAATCATCATTGGCTTCAGGGGGCCGTGATATGGAAAAGGTTGGGAACCACCATTCGACCACCGGAGTGGGTCACGTGACTTTCTTTGTGAGGACATGAAAATGGTTTTAGTTAGTTTTATAGTTGTCAAAAAAAAAGTTCCTTCCTATTTAATCAGACTGTAGAAATAGCATGCATGATGCAATATAGACAAGTGGGCTGCTCCAACATCAAAAAATACAGACCGAGATGATACGACGTGCCGTGTCTAAGTATGCACAACCTTCTCTTTATGTTTGAGCATAGCTGCCTGAATCTATTGGGCACTGTTTAGTTTGTAAATACTTTTAACTAAACTTACTTTGTATTCGCAGATGTAGTATTGACGTGTTAGTTTTCAAAACTAAAAAAAATAATTAATAGAAACAACTTACAAACATTATTTAAAAGTCTAAAATTGGCATCTCTTTCTTTTAGCTTCGTTGACTTGCCTAACCGATCTTTATACCATCGGTCATGGTTTATTTATTACCATTATTACGGAGATATAATAAAATTAAAATATTTACTCTGATTAAAACTCAACCTTAACATCAATCAGTTATTAAATAATATGTAACTGATTTTAGCATAGAAGCACCTAGTGTGCCGCTATTTTTAGAGGGGCACTTTCTCCCCTTTTACCGCTTTGGGTATTTTATCACCACCATTAGCCACGTGTACTAAATTTTTAGGATCACTATAAACTGAATTTACAATAACGGAGAGATTAGGGTTATTTTTCCCAAATGGTTGCCCCCACTCTCTCTCTCTCTCTCTCTCTCTCTCTCTCTCTCTCCACGCTAATACGGGAACATTAACCCTCCTCATCTCTAACCCAAGAGTGTATATGCGGATAGCCTGAATGAGTATTAAGGTAAAAAGTTGAAATACCCACTTCGTCGAGCATACGTCAATCTGTCCAACTTTGATTTTTCGGTGACAGCTATATCATGGTTTTGTAAGCACTAGATCGTAAATAAACAGAAATTAATGTCAATAAAACTGACCTAACTCAATGCCTATTACATAGGCGAGGTTTCATCCTCTTTATAACAACTCTATGAACGCATTGGAAATTAATTACAAGACCATCGAGATATTTTCCAAAGATCCACGATACCACGCTCGAACCAGTTAGTAAGAGAACTACGCTAGTAATTTATTAAAATTTAAAACATTTAAATCCATAGTCATCATTATTGTAATAATCACATGTAAAGATAAAAAAAACAATAAAATGATTATACCTTCCCATGTCAGGCGAGCGACTAAAGCGGCTATTGGCGGCCTTTCGATGAAACAATCCATCTTCCGTAGCAGATTTGATCAGGTTTAAAAGCCATGTTTGTTACAGTTATAATCCCAGCAAGGAGTACTGGGAGTGATTTTTTTTTTCCTTAAAATAATTCTCCACTTTTCCTCCAAAAAAATCTGCGATTGTATTTCTTCTAAATTTTACATCTCTCATCCTTACTTCATTTATGTTATTAAATGTTAATAGCCCGGATGCGTAGTAAGTCATGCGGCAAAGAAAAAACGTAACGTAGGATGATGAACAGCTGCTTGGAAAGAAGATGGCTATAACTATTCGGTGGCTACATAATCCCAAGATGTCACTCTCACAATAGATTATACCGCTGATAACGTGGAGATCAGGGTTTGATACCGATCGGATTCACTGAGGGTAGTTTTTCTTAAACGGCTTTCCCCACACTCTCTGCGCAAATGTGGGTACATTTATTCTAAAGTCTACCTTCCTCATGCTTAACTCATTAGCATAATTAGTACATAAGCGTATAAACCGAATGGGTAGTAAGACGTGGTGCTAGAAAAACAATAAACTAACTAACCTTTCCCTTCGTTTATTTATTATTATTATTATTTTATTTGAGCAGAAACCCGCTTCAGTGGCCTAAAAGTTTAAGGCGTCACTCTGGTGCTATACTGACCTTCTGATAACGGGGAGGTGAGGTTTCGAATCCTGGCTGGGTCTATTGAGGGTGTTTTTTTTCTAAATGGTTTTCCATCCTCCTTCTACGCAAATGCGGGTAAATTATCTCTGAAATGCGTCCTTCCTCATCCCTACTCTATTAGAGTGATTATCAGTTATGTGTAAAATCTAAACAGATGGTAAAGACGCGGAGATAAAAGAAAAAATCTGAGTAGAAGCTTGCTGCCCGCAAATCCCAGGTCGTCCACCCCATGTGTAGTTCTAGCCACGCATGGTCACTTATGGGATGTTGAACTTGTAGTATTACGTCGGGTATTTCCCTGAGTAGTTCAGTCGTGGAGGACATGGAATATAAATGATGGCTCTGATTTTTTTAATGCTTTTAGTCTTACTATTCTTCCGGGATTTCAACGACTTACGATAACTAATCAAATGATACAGGATGAAATATGTGAGGTGAGGGTGCGAGAAGCTTCGAAAAAAGAACATTCTTGCTTCGACAATTACGAAGCTTCACCAATAAAAATAATGAGAGCTAAAATACTAAATATAAAGTCAATTAATTCCATTCTGAGTTGATGTAAACATTACAAATTAATATTAATATGAAAAAAACCTGAAGTAATTCACTTGTAAGTTGTCATATTAATTAACTTATAGTATTAAAACAAAATATTAAAAACAATTGTGCAATAAAAAATTTCAAATAACTTTAATTCATAAAATAATGTCAACTATATTTTTTCAACCATAAAACAAGTAGGTAACAAAAAACATTCGAACTTCGATTCGGTTTCGAGAATATTTTAAATATTCTTTTCGAGTTTGCTTTGTATCTAAAAAGTGGACTTCACACACCCGAAATGTGAAGTTTATGGAAATGCCTTCATATTCACCTCCTGATGGAAAACTACTAATGGAGGGAGGAAATAAACACCTCCTAGTGCATTCGTCTGGGATTGAACCCTGGTCACAAAAGCAGGACAGAATAAAGAGAGAAAAACTCTACACAAACCCTTCTAAGCATAGTTTATACCGTTAAATTATAAAACTTTTGACAAGCTGAAATTATACATTTCAAAAATACGACTAGTTAGAGACTCAAACTGAATAAATATATTTTATAAATCACGAGTCTTACAATGGCGAAAAATCTCCAAAGTCGAGTAAACTTTGTTACTTTGCACGTCTCAGAATTTGTAAAAAGTCAACTTTTCTTACTTTTTCAAATCACAGGATTTGTAGAATGTCAACTCTCTTACTTGTTTGAGTCGCAGGATTTGTCTAAAGAAAATTCTCGGCGTAGTTTTAGATTTTTTGTGATTTTTGTGCAAATCTACAACTCTAAATCTACAATTTTAGAACTTATATAACTTTTTTTTATATCGGGAACACTTTTTATAAGCGTCCAATATATTCATCGACTAACGTATATTTCAGCTTCACTATTGAACATTTGTAAACATCGATATAAGTTTTGAATTAACTGCTTGAACTTGAGAAATTTCTGTTGAAAGAAATGATCGTTTTCTGAAATTGTCGCTTGCCCTTTGAATTTGTTTTGAAATTTTAAATCTTTGGGGACATCCTCAGTCTATAAGCTTTAAATTTTTTTTCTTTACAAATGATTAGAATTGGTTGAGTAGAGCTGTCGAAATAGATCGAGTCGCGTTTTAAATACTTGTTTTATTGATAGTTCGTCCTTTCAAGTCCAATAAAAGTGTTTAATTTTGGTATACTATTTTTAAGTGTGGTGGTTACCACTCATGACTTTGAAACCGGTAAGTGAGAATTTGTTTTTAGTTCTGACAATGTGTTTTCCCATCTTATGTTCAGGTGAATGCTGATGCGTTTTCTTCTATCTAACAAAATCTCCAAAGTCTCCAAAATCTCTTTCCTTAGATTATAGGGCATGCACCTATAGTAGTTATCTCATTTGCATTAGTATGCAGTAAATTTTTAAAGAATTTGTATTTTTTTATAATTCATTAAAATTTATAAACTGGGTTTGTGACAAAGATATTAACTCCTACAAAAAAAAAAGTCCATTGTGCCAGTCCGAAATCAAGCCATACCAACCAAGAGGCCAACGTCTATTAGCGAAGATAGTGCCAACTTGTGTGGATTTAAAATGGCATGTGGTCAGCACAACGAAACCTCCAGCTGCTAATCTCAATTTTCTAGATCAGAGCCGCTACCTTTTCATTCAAGTTGCTCCTCATTTTCCCTCATGAAACTGAGTTGAGCCCGTTCCAGACCCACTGCTTCACAGAAAAAACCACCGATGATTGAACCTGGGACCTCAGAATCTGTATACAGAGGCTACATATGCCTATGGTGTACGTAAAATGTTAATCACTAATTACTTAGAAATTCTTATTGAAATTTCAAAACTAAACGTAGAACAATCACTTTTAACTCCCTGATAATTTTACTTACACCGCGTCTTACTATTCCACTGGGATATCCTCATTTGACTACACCATTGGGGTAGAGATGGGTATGGTATAACGTAGAGGAAATGTACTCGCATTTACGTGGAAGAAGATTGGTGAGCTATTAAGAAGAAAAAAACTGCTTCAGTATATTTATGAACACCGATATATCCACCCTCGACAAACCAGATGAGACGAGACTGACGCCTTTACCCGTAGGCCCACCAATGCTGGTAATGACTTCTCATAAGACTATGTTGCGTATGGTGGGATGGTTAGCAGACGTTGTGAAACAATTGGTATCGTTTGAAACGAAAACAAACATTAATCAAATGATTACAACAACAATATGAATTTTTCTTGCTATTTATATTAGTTAAAACGTGACCTCTCCCTTCCTTTTACCGCAATATCTCCCTCCTTAAAGTTTACATTCCTAATTTTTTTAAAGGATGAGATTAAGGAGAGGGTGTGGGTAGAGTTAAAACATCGGGGCGAGCGACCTTAGTCCTTCTCTAACTAGTCCTGTCTGCCCTTCTTCGATGATCGTCATCTCTTTTTTACCTTGTGTTATCCTTGTTTAAAGCGTTTCCAGCAGATTGAGTAGAAATAAAAGAAGAATTCAAAGAGACCTTAAAAAAAAAGTAAGAGTGGGAAAGATTGTACTAAAGAAGGAGGGGAAAGTGTACCCAATAGTCTTCAAGGTGAAAAAAATGTGGATGGGTGGATTCCCCGCCCGCTTTAAACGAAAGGGGGAGTTTATTTCGTTCACGTTCGTGAGCCTATATAAATATTGTCTTGACCGGAGACATTTCAGAGTCAGACAACCAGAAAGAGTCCTGTAGTGAAGACAAGCCGATTCTCACAGGCGAATTCTGTTGGATTTATATTTTTCCAACTCCTTTTTTGAGAAATGAGTCGAATTTTGGTGAGTGTTTTATTTTGAGACCTATGCAAGCTATTTTTAAATAGTATTATTTATATAAAACTACCAAACGTATAGCTAAAAAAAAAAGTAGATTAGTTGCCTAGTCGGTTATAATCTTATAGCGATGTTAACGAACTTTTTAGGGAATCTTATTTTATTTTCTATTAAAAGTAAAGAGTTAAATTTTAAAATAAATGTTGGCAAAAATATTATTTTTAGGTTATATTAATGTTAGAAGGATGTACATATCTTTAATTTACTGGAGGTGAGTTCGGATTTCGAATACCGACCGGGTGTCATAAGAGTGGTTTTTTTTCCTAAATGTCTTCTCACTCACAAACGCTGCTAAAAGCTTATTTTTGATGACAGATTGGTGCTTATCTTAAAAACAATTCGTATCGATTTTATTGGTTAATGACTTTGCAAATTTTGTTCTTGAATAAACATTTTACAGAATATATTTTTTAAATAAAACCTTTGCAAATACGCTTAACTTTATCTCACAGGTTTGAAACAAAACACAGTTTTAATTTATGCCCCACGATTGACCCACACTATACACATTTATACACTAATGGGCTAGGGATAATATTTTAGAGTAAGTTTCTCCGTGAGGGAGAATGGAAAACTATTTAAGAAAATACACACTAAGGTACACCTTGACGGTATTTGAACTCTGACCCAACATGGCAGGCAAACCAGACTAGCCCAGACTGACGCCTTTGTCGGCGTGCTCACCAGTGTGGGTCATAGACTATGTATTTGTAGTTTTATACGGCTACATACTTTAAGTTTCACTCTAGCAAAAAAATTTAAAAAAAATGCTACTTTCTGAAAATTAAATAATTGAATAGTTAAATTTGATTTTTGTATGTTATTTTGCAGAAATAAATTTGGTTCCACGCTTTAATTCCATAGATTTTGTACGTAGTTGTTCCGATTATTAGCTAACAAATTATTGAAAATTTAATAATTAATGTTTACAATTTGGATTTTGGCGTTGGTTATTAAAAAGTATGAAAACTGTCACGGTAGCAGTTTAGAATTAGTTTCCGTACAATTTATTGCCGAAAATTGAACGCTATAATTGTATATTCTACATGCAATACATTGCCATTCGATATCTGTAATGGGGATAAATGTAATATTGAGATCCAACGTCGAATATCACAATGTTTTTGAAATAATTGAGATGTAAAAATTTGAAAAATTACAAAATTAAAAGTAGGGAATAAGTGTATATTACTCTATAAGAGATTGGTTTTTTGAATTGTATGTATGTAAACATAATCTTTATTTATATATTTAGCTCTTGCATCTATGCAATTAAACCTATTTTTGTGGTTCTTTCAAAATTAGTTTTGTATCATGACTATACTTTTGATATATTTTTTAATGGATATTCAAATATTTGAATTTATTTGCAGCTAATAATTTATATACAAACTGATTTATAAAAAGGTTTTGTAAATTGTATAGAACCAACCCAACACCCAATTAAATTAAGATACTAATTTAAGTACACGGCTGGATTTGAACCTACGGACATTGGGTCCCAAGACGAGTACTTTACACCAAAACCACCAAGATCACCTTAAAATTAATAATTGTGCTATTTAGTGTTATATATGACTGGCACTTTATAATATTAATTATTATTATTTAGCACCGCGTCTTAGTACCCGTTCGGGTTATACACTTTAAGTACTAACTACGCTAATGGATTAGGAAGGTTGAATTAGAGGAAGTGAACCCGCATTTGCGTGGAGGAGGAGTGGAAACCGTTTAGGAAAAACCTATCCCAGTTCACCCGACCGAGATTCGAACCTCGATCTCCCCGTCCTCAACAGTCGAGCTCAACATGACTATCGAGTTAGCCAACTACGTCAGAGAGGCGGGTGAACTAAATAATTAAATAAGCTCTTGACTTACAGACAAATATAGCCTGGGTCAGTTCACATAGTGCTTATAAATCTATGATATGGTAATGAAATGAAAAGGTTGTCTGTCATGAGCATTGCACGATATCTACCACACACAGAGGTATGAAATTTAAAAAAAAATTAGCCCCTGTGTACGAAAGTTTGCACTCCTAAGCAGGAAATTTAAAATTCGGATTTTTTTTTTAATTAGTTAAAAACCAGGTTGGAGATAAAAATGGGCCAAAGGCGACGCAGGTATTAAAGGCACTAATTTTAAAGATACCTTCCACGTAAACCTAAAAACATTTTCCTTGGCAACGCTGGGTACTTCAACTAATGTATTATAAATGCACCCCTGTGTTGAATTTAATCACTGGGGAGGTAGATATTTAAGTCCTGCCTGAGTGCATACTTAGTAACAATTATGTTAAGCACTTATATATAAATAGTATTTTTGGTTGATATAATCTTTCAAATTCCGCTGCAAATTTTTTTATTAATCTCCCCATAAAAGTATTATGAAATATGCACGCACACACACTTTTACAAAACATCTTATTTTTATAGATATAGATTTATACATGTTATTATTTAAATATATGGATAGTAAAATGCAATCATGACCTTTTAAAATAAATATATTTATTTGTTTCGCGTCTGCCACCCAGAGCTTCCCTTTAATTTTCCACCTGGATATTGTGAGCGTCACATTCTCAAGTGCAGACCGCCAGTTGGACCACACTTGTCTAGTTGATTACGTAGTTTAGATATAATTAGTATGCTCGATTTGGTCGTACTTTAGATGCTATAGTAAAAACATCAACTAAACTATTATGGGTTTGCCAGATAGGGGTAAGTATTTGACTAATAATTTCAATTTCAATTTCAATTTCCAATAATAATAATAATAATAATACTTAGCATTGCGTCTTACTATACGTACGGGTTAAATGCTTAAGTACTAATTACGCTAATGAGTTAGAAATTGGGCAAGATTAATATAGAGGAAGTGAACCCGCATTTTTGTGGAGAGAGAGTGGAAAACAATTTGGGGGGAAAAAACCCACCCCCAGTTGACCCGAGCGAGATTCTAACCTCGATCTCCCCTGTCCTCGGCAGCCTAGCTCAACACGAAACTAGCGCGTTAACTAATTACGTCACCAAGGTGGGTACCGACCACAACAAAAGTTTCTAAAAATACATTCATATTTACATCGCAAGTACTATAATTAAATATGCAGATGTCCCTTTTAGTGGATTGTATTTTTTTAGCGCCGCGTATTACCACCCGTTTGGGCTATACGCTCGGATAGTATTAATGCCGATACTATACTATACTAAGGCGTCACTCTCGTGTTATACTGGCTTGCTGATGACGGGGATGTTGGGGTTAGAATCCCAGTCGGGTCTACTCAGGGTGGTTTTTCCTAAATGGGTTCCCAATCTTCTTCAACGCAAATGCGGTTAAATCACTTCTAAAATGCTTCCTTTCTCATATCTACTCATTATATTAATTATCACAATTATCATATAAAAGCGTATAACCTGGACAGGTAGTATATAAGACGCAGTGAAAGAAAAAATCTTTATACTAAAGCTGACTGAAAAAAACCCACCATAATATTCTGGTAGAAATACGAGTTTAGAGAATACAAACATGATTTTTGAAGCCATCAGTAATAAAGTTTTACTATATTATTTGTACACGTATTTATACTTACACTAATTAGAAAGGGTGGAATTCAATTCTGACTGAGTTCACTATTTTTTTAATCAGTAATTTGCTTTTATGGAGTTGCGTTGGCTTGCGATCAGCCAACAAAGAATAATTATAAGACGGTGACCTGACGGTCTAGGGGTAAGGTGTCAGACTTCTGTGCTGGCAGCCGGGGTTCAATCCTCGGTCCCGACACAGATTTATCTAATTACCAAACCCTTCCTTCACCTCTGACAAGACATCTTGTGAATGTGGGGAACGCCAGGCCTCCACCGTGGCTCGGATTCCACGTTAAACTGTAGGTCCTTCATTTCATCTCACAATCACCCTACCATTACTCATTAGCGTAAGTGCGTATAACCCGAACTGGTAGTAAGACGCGGTGCTAATAATAATAGTAATTATTATTATTATTATTATTATTATTATTATTATTATTATTATTATTATTATTATAAGACCTTTTCGGTGGTCGAGAGGTCTAACGTGCAACTCTCGCAGTAGTCATCGGTAAGATCAAGGTTCAAATGTCGGTAGGGTGTACTGGAGGTATTTTTTTACAAAATGGTTTTCCACTTTCCCTCCGCGTAAATACGGGTAGACTTCATCTAAATATACCCAAAACCGATAGCGTATTTAGTACATAAGCGTATAACCCTAACGAGTATTAAGACACGGTGCTATATATATGTGCACTACTGTAGTCATCTAAATCCATTAGTTATTTGGTCAAGTATAAAAGTGCGCCAAAATTGTAATGAAAGGTATTCTTTTACATTATTTAATGAGAGTAAAAATTTAATAACTTTTTCATATATTAATTATTTATTTCTACTTAACTCGTGCTTGTAAACTTTAATATGATTTTGATGTGAGAGTCATATTAATTTTTGTTGAAATTACGTTTACAGAATTTTATTGTCGACAGTATTTGCTTAAGCAGAAAATAAAATCACAGCACGTCTTGAGGGTGCGCATTAAGAGTACGTGTTTGACCGACGGGTGTGACTGGTTATGTTACCTGTAGAGTAGAATGGGCCTATGCAAAAAACGATCATGATCATTAATAAACAACAATGAGGGGTGGGGAGTTTGAAATCGTGTTCCTTGACTCGCTACAAGCCCCAATAACCTCAAAGTACCAGTGTCTTACCGTCATATTATTTTCAAACAGGATAGCACGTCCATTTGACCACACACGGTCAATAATAGTATCAGTGAGACTCAAGAATGAGCTTAAGGACGTGCGATGCATCCAAACTACAGGTTATTTAAGAGTACGGGCAAACAAAACAACAACAAAGCTATAACGTCAACGTCAAGTTTAAACCTGCCTGATTGGTCATAAAAGGAAAGAAAAGCGTTCTTCCGAGCCAATAACTGCTTTGTCCTTCAAGGCCACTCCTTTTTGTGAAGATCAACGTGACTATTAAGAACCAATTTGGTATATTAGAAACCGGTATTCTGATCCTGTTTTTCCAGAATATTATTTATTTAGGTGTATATACACGAAATTTTCTGACAAAGAAAGGTCAGATGATCTTGTAAAGGTTGGGTCAATCCTAGTGTGGGAAATAAACAAACAAGTATGTTTATTATCATCAAACAGGTTATTTTACTATCAACCAACTGTGGAAGGATGCTGGAGGGTTGGGAAAGAAAAAAAAAATGGGCGGAAGGGGATGTAAAACTATTATGAAAATTTGTAAAAGTTAATTTTTTCATGTATCTATATTTTTTTTAGCGCCGCGGTTTATAAACTGTTCGGGTTATACGCATATGTACTAATTACACTAATGGTTTAGGGATTATGAAGGCTTAATTGAGAGGAAATGCACCCACATTTGCGGGGTGGGAGTGTGAACAACCATTTAGAAAAAACACCCTCAGCGCACCCCACTGGGATCGAGCCCCAATCTCCACGCCTTCGGCAGTCTAGTCCAACACGAGATTAGCGCGTTAGATCACGTGGCCACCGAGGTGGTCTATTTATATTTAAAGTCTCCTTTTTAAACACTTGCTTTAAATTCTATATTCCTGATTTCTACCTCATTAATGCAAATTTATGAATAGCCCAGACTGGTTGTAAGACGTAGTACACAAAGAAATATATTATAAAAAAACCTAAAACATATTTCGAATATTATTTTTTCTTTTTACACCGGATTTTACTAAAAGTACAGATTATCCGCATATATACACTCATGAAATAGGATTTAGGCTGGCAGAATTGATAGTAAATGTACACAAATTTGAGTGGAAAGATGGTGTAAAACGATTTAGGATAAATTTACCTCAGAGCATTCAGTCGGGATTTGAGCCCCTACCTCACCATCACCCGACCAACCAAACTAGACGAGCCTGACTTTTTGTACTCGTGCCAACTGATACGAGTATTGAATCAATTGCTTATACTAGATATTTTAAATCTTTTTTTATCTCTGCTGAGGTGACAAAAAATATGACTGCTGAAAGAAAACAAAAGTGTTTTCACTTGAGTTTATTAGACACATTTTCATAAACCAAAATAATTTAAAATAATAATAATTGGAAACATGAAGTTTTTTTGTATACGAGTGTGTGGAAACTCACAGTCCAAACTGCACATATAGCTTGTTTGAACCAAAAGTAATACAAAATCCCAATACATCCGGAAAATTACAGTATGCTAATACGATTAAATTGTGTTAAAGTTTCAGTGTGTAACGCCTGGAGATAAAAGCTGTTCAAGCATGTGTGTTCAACAGGTTGCATAGTAAATAGGCGCGTAGCACTGCACACCTCAACATCTTGAAGTAGAGCAGCAGAACATGCCGTAATTAATAGTAAACCACAAACCAGTCCTTCTAGAAATGTGAATACGTTCATAGGGTTATCATTAATGGTCCTATATAATAGAAAATGTTGCTTTTATAAAATGTGCAGTGCCATGCGCCTAGCTCCTATGCAACTTGTTGTACACGCATGCCTAAACAGCTTTGGTATCCAGGCGCTGTACGCCGAAACTCTTAATACAATTTAATGGTATTAGCAAAGTTTTCCGGATGTAAGGGTATAGGGATTTGTATTACTTTTGGTTCAAAACAGTTATATGTGCAATAGTTTCCAAACGTCCTGTATATAATTTAAAACTCTCTTATTATTTCATTAATTATATTCGCTGTTACTCAAAATGTTTATATTCTACGAGCCTGCACCAGTGGCCGCATAATCTCTCTATAATTTCGTAATAAACTAGACTGGCTATGATGGAGCGATTAGGGTTATAACCCCAGTCTTATGGCAATTTTTCATCAATGGTTTTCCATTTTCCTTAAGCAAATATAAAGTTACATTTCCTCTATATTATTCCTTCCTATTTACTACCACATTATCTTAATTGACATGTAATCTATGTGTATAATTAAAATGGGTAGTAATACGCGGCTAAAAACAATTGGGCCTATCGTTGATGTACATTTTTTGTAGATAAAAACTTGAAACTCTCTTGATTAAAACTCCGGGAACCATTGTCGAAAACAATCACTTCACTTTTTAAATACATGTTTTTAAATTTAATTTCAAAGCCGCGTCAATAAAATCATGTAATTAACATTTGAAATAAATGCAGTAACCATTAATTTGTTATTCCAGTCGCTGGAGTCGTTACTTCGTTTGCAGATATTGAGCCCAATACTAAAACTTTTCCTCTGGTGTTGACAGGCTGTCCTGCTGGTGGGGGTGACGGCGTTGGTCGCCCTCGCTTGGGCCCTACCCGGCGACATTCCGGCTGCCTCTGCCGCCGTCGAAGATAAGTCGCAAGAGACGCTGGGGACTGCGGAGACGGGCTGGTACGGCGGATACGGAGGATATGGTGGACGCAGCTACGGCGGCTACGGAGGATATGGAGGACGCAGCTACGGGGGTTACGGGGGTTATGGAGGTTATGGGGGTTATGGGGGCTATGGGGGTCACGGAGGCTACAGCAGAGGGTGGGGAGGAGGAGGATACGGTGGTGGCAGAGGATGGGGTGGTGGATACGGTGGTGGAAGAGGGTGGGGAGGCAACAGCTACTACTGGGGCTGAGCCTTTGGTCAGTAGTAACCCTCCATACTCCCATGTGATACGGCCACGATTTCACGGGCCTGCATCGCCGCGCTGCATCTGATTTCGAGCTGGTTATTTATGAAACACGATCTTCTCTTGGTGCTTTTAATAAATAGTGTCTACCAAACAACAGCAAAAAAACATTCATACAAAAATAAATCACTCTAGCTACATTCCATTAGAACAATATTTAATGTAAATTGTATATATTCAATCTTTGTAACTGTGTCATGTAGTAAATACATTTTTATACATAATTATGTCATGTGTTTTTAATTATCTTCTTTAAATACACCATCAAGAGCCAAAAAAACTGTGGTTAGATAAAACAACCCTTGCTAAGGGCTTCAACTACTTGAGGTCATGTCATTGTACTGTAATGTTTATTATAGAAATGGCGGGTCTGAAGCTTCAAAAAATCTAAATCCATCCTCGGATAACTTGTGTTGTTACCCTATAAAAATTATTTAATTTTTACTTTCTCGCTATCTTACAGCTATAGAAAGTATTGTGATCGTCAAAAAAATGTAACCCGAGATTTTGATGAATTTCGGTGTTTCATGACCTCCCGAATCCAAAAAAGTGTTTTTTGAATTTCCGTCTGTCTGTACCTCCAACTAAAGCCTAAAATATTTTACCGATTGGGCTAAAACTTAGTATCTAGGATTTTGATAGGGTTGACCCAAGAGGTTTTTCGGAATTGGCTATCTAACCCTAAAATTAAGGGTAGTTTACAGAAGGGCAAAAAGAGAAAAAGTCAATTTTCTCAAAATTGGTTCCAAAGATTTTAATTAAATCTAATTTCTAAACATTTATAAATATTACAAACAAAATGGCTACTCTCAATATTTCGGCAAAATGACTTTAAGGGCTCAGGTCTGATGCGTAAATTCCCATTTTGTATCATATCTCCAAAACAATTTGAGAAATGAAATTAATTATCATTACAAATATGTAGATCTATTTATAATACAAATGTTTTAATCTAAACATGATTTTATAAAACCAATAACTTTCAAGCTATACGCAAATATATATAACTTTTTGAACACTAAAGGTAAAGTATTGCGACCATAATAAAAACCTAACCTAAAATGTTGATGTGTGTCGATGTCTCATGCCCCTCCGAACCCTAGAAAGCGGTCTTTGCAATGCCATCTGTCTGTGTGTCTGTTTAAACTTAAAATTAAGATTAGTTTAATAAAGGGCGAAAAGAGAAAAAACTGATTTTCTCAAAATCGGCTCTAACAATTTTGATTAAAATTCGTATCTGTGCGTTGATTTAGATTATAAATAAACTGACAATTTTCATTTTCCCGTGAAAATGACTTTTTAGGATACTTTACAGAAGGTGAAATTAACGTATCTCCGCAACTATTTGAGATACTAAATAACTTATAATTGCAAAATTTTATTAGTATTAAAAATAAAAAAAACTTTTATATGGAATATAATTTTTATAAAACCAAAAGTTTCTTAGATATTGACAAATATATTAATACAATCTTGTGTATTTTAGTCGTAAAGAGATACTACTTAAGTTTTAACGCAATAATTCTCCAATGCCATAGAGTAATTAAATATAAGTAAGTATCTCAACAAGTTTTTTTTTATTTTTCCTTAAACCTCTTAGGAGAAATGTTTGTACAACAATGATCTATCTCCTTCATTTTAGACTCAATAGTCAATATTTACATTTTTTATTGGTCAAAATTTATAAATGAAAAATTTAACAGCAATGTGATGACATGAATATGTGCAACACCTAATAAAATGTCGAAAATTTAGACCGGAAGTAGTAATTTTAATACGAAGTGATTACCCTTGTGGATCCAGTATTTATCTTTTTTTATCGGTCCAAACATACAATTTAGGACATTAATTCTTTAAAAATAAAATTATAAAATTTAAAACCACGACTTAAAAAATGTTTTACATAAGGATAGTGCAATTTATTCTTGGGTGTACTAGTGAATATTATTTTGATTCACACATTTTACGAGTTTTGAGTAAATATTTCCATTTTTAAACAATATAGCGCGAAAGTATGTGTGGAGCTCCGTATCATTTATTTTTTATGCTTCTAACTATTTACCTTAATCTCAGAACTTAGACATTTCACATAAAACATCTTTAAAATGAGCTAATTTCACCGTTTCAAGATATTTAATTAAACTATAAAACTTAAAATTTAAAGTTTGTAATCTTATGTTATAATATATCTCCTCCTCAATTTTGTTATGAACTATATTTTGAATTAACAACCCTTTACCTAAAATAAGCGGGATTCCTGGATATCTGCAACGTGTCTTAAGCGTTACGCTAGTAAGCTCCTCACCATCTATTTTTGTGTTAATACAAGCTGTTTTAAATTCAAACGTTTAAAGAATTGATGCATTAAATATTTAAACAAAGAGGTATGTAAGAGGGGGATATCTTAAAGGAGAGACATGTTGCATTACTGTGTGTGTGTGTGTGTGTGTGTGTGTGTAGGGTGGTGGGTCGTAGCATAATTAAAGACAAGCGTGGAAAACCACCTGATGCGCACCCAGTCCAGATTCAAACCCAGGATTTTACGTCAACAGCCACTCAGCCACTCGATGTTGGTATCGGGGCACAGTAATACATTACTAAGCCCTTCAGTAAAAATATAATAGTTGTCAAAAAATCTTAGGCTATACAATAAAGCTCTTCATTTTAATGGTAAGTCCTACTTATCATAATTATTTTAACAAACAATTCTTGGACAAAAATATATTTAAAAACGTAGCTGGATAGTATTTAATTTTTTACACTTGATAAAAATAATTATTTTCTATTCGCATCGGTGGATACACGGTCTACATGTTAATATCCTTAAATCTAGCTCACCAGTGAGGGAAAGTCAGTGTTCGAATCCTGGCAGGGTGGTTTTAAATAAATGGTTTCTCACTCTTACAAGCAAATATGGGTGCATTTCCTCAACAATTATATCATATTATCGTAACTAATATATATGTACTGTAGTATATCCCGAACGCGATGGATAACTAACGAGCTTTTTTCTTTCTAACATCACTAGTTTTTCTTTTGATCGCAACATCTTGTCTCTCTTAAAAAGTTGTAGATAGATTACGGTTGGTGTAATCCCAAATATTTCTTGTATAATCTCTGGCCACTCGTGTTTTGTGAAGTATATAAGGTTTTAGTGAGGCTTTTCTTGTTTGTTTTTGTGTTCCTTTTTACATGTTTTTGTCGCTTTTTACGTCGTCTTCTGAGGTTTTGTGTATTTATTGTTTTTAATGACGTTTTGTTTAGTTCCTTTCACGGTCACCTGCGCCAGGATACACACACACAGTGAAGACTGTGGTCAACAGATGGCAGCAGTAGTGTTAAAAAAACCAAAACTATTAGAGCGGATCAACATATTTTGTTAAAATATAATCATTATTAACCAAAATATGTCTTATTGCTTTAAAAAAAATTAGTAGCATAGTTTGACTAATCTTAGTCTAAAAACTATATTTTAAGATACCAACTTTAAGTATCTAAAATAAGTTACTTTATATTTAATAATAATAATAATAATAATAATTAATGGACCATTTTGAACCAATACTTGGTTCACTGTACATAATTGTGTTGCTAATTAGTATTAACTAGTAATTTTTATTTTAATAGTGCGTGTTAAGAATTTGGAGTTGATTTAACATTTTTTATATGCACTCTCATATGATATTACCTTACCATATGACAACTAGAAAAATTACTAAATATATTTTCATGTATTCATACGTCAATTCATGTGATCTGAAGCTTTTACCCTTGATAGATATTACCAATACTTGTAAAGTAACACTAATCATATATTTAAATGCTATCGATGTTGACTGTAAAAAAAATTGTTTGTATTTTCTAAAAATGTCAACAGACCTACATTATCTTCATATTAATCCCTCACACTATGTTTAAAATATTTGCAACGATGGTTGAATGGTCTACGGTGGTTTTAAGGAAACGCTTCAGCAGACGAGCTTCATTTTCACACTTAATTCGTTTAAATGATCTCGAACATTATTTTAAAATTGTCAACTTAAAATATTATAAAATAATGTTTATTAAATTACGTCAAAATATATAGCTTGAGGCTTTAAAATAAGAAAATTTTGCCAAGATCAAATATTTTCTTGGAACACTATATCTTCTGTATTTATTTTTTAAATGAACCGTTTTTTTATATCCTTTTGCTTTCAGGTAACACTATTCCATACAATGATGTTTATACAATTTTCTTATTTAATTTTAAATAGCAAGCTATGTCAATAAATATTGAAAAATGCACGTTGGTGCTGAACCTGATATTGTGACAACTTCCTTTTTCTCATCAGCGTGGGAGTACCATTTTGGTACGAGTTTTCGATAGTCATGGGTATATCTATCTACCGTACAATCTATTACCAACTGATTAATTATCAGAACACAACCGAAAAACTGAGGGAACTTTAAAAAGCCGCAATAAATAGTCCCTGGCCAATTAATTTAGCAATGTTAAATGGAAGTAAAAATTCTTTCTCATAAAAAACAAAAAAGTTAGATTTAATTCGAAACTTGCTTGAACACCCTTAGGAAGAACGGAAAGATTTCCGAAAAAAAAAACTTCTTAATATAAGTCCGACACCTTAGCTCAGTTGGTAGCATGTCTACCTACCGAGCTAAGGGTACCGGGTTTGATTTCCGGGATGGTGGAAACATTTATAATTGGTGAAATGGCGGGTTTACCCTTTCACAGTGATGAATTAACGACCGGGTACTGGGTGTTGTGTTTGTTCTAGATTTATGTTAGTTAATAGTGTGTTGATATAATCGTTTAGCTCAGGAAGTGTACATTGAATATCTCAAATAAACCAAATAAACCAAAGTTCTTAGTTAACTAAAGTTTTTAACTTGTCCCCTATTCAAGAATCAGCCAGTCAAAAGCCTTGTCTCTATTTTCACGCTTATATAACACTCGGAGTAATATTTGATGGACATTCAATGGCATGGCCTTTATCCGGCAGATGAGACGTGGGAATTGGCCGATTCACAGAAAGGCTGACATGAAGAATGAGCTGTAAGACCGAGGCCACGAATCTTATTATTGCTTTAGACTTTATTTCAAGGTAAGATTCCCCCCCCCCCTTACCCTCTTCCTGTCGACACTTTGGCTTAGAACAACGCACTGCTCTTGGGTTTGACTTTCAACCTAAACATTAGGTTTGTTTCTTTTCATTAGTCAATTAAGCGAAAGTTGTATTTATCTTAATATTATGTTAATATAGTTACCAGGTTGCCAAGAGCTTGCACATTAACACTAGAATTAATGTTTAAAGTCTGGCTGCACTAATATTTAAATCCTGCTCCAAGAATCAGCTTAGCATGAAGGCATAAAGCAAATTTATCGATTGAAGAACATTTTATGATAATTAAAAAATGTTTTAAAGATACTCCTATTTATTTATAAACTCTTATATGTGCTAGGCAACTCTAACATTTGAATGTTTCACGGATTAAAACTAAATATAGTTAACTTTAATAAATGTAAATTACCTTAAATAATAAATTATATTCTATAAAAGGTTACTTAAACTTCAAACGCATCTATTCAGTGATAATATAAACAATAGAATATATCAGAAAACAAGTGAATAATAATCCTAGGTTTATCTAATTAAATATATATATATATGCCTATGTATAACACGGTGCTGGTAAGCTAATTAAATGCTTTAAGCATTTTGTTCTACACCTATTTAAAATTATGTTTATTTAAGTGGAAATTTTACCGTGCTTTGCAGCTTAATAATTGTCAAGGTTATGCACTATTTACACTGATGGGATGAAAATGAGAAAGGTCGATGTTAAAAAAGTATACCTCCATTTGTGCCGAGAGAGATTGGGAAAACACTTAATTGGAAATCAAACCCCAATCTTCAAACAAGACGGTACTGATGCCTTTGTCCACGTGCCCACCAGCATGTGTCAAAAAACTGTCATTATTTTTCTTAACCACAAAATATTTTATTTCAATGTATTATTTTAACGAGATGATTATTTAAGCTTCTGGAATCTCATGTACATAGTACCTGCTTTAGAACTCTCCTCTTGACGTTCTCCTAGAGAATCTCACAGCTGATAAGACTTGTACATTAGCGTTCTAGGCCATGGATTACCTATTAATAACAACAATTAATAATAACAAGATTCGTTATTTTATGTAACCTGCTGTGTTAGGGGCACGTGGCTGACTACATCAAAATCAATTTGTTCATAACGTGGTTTTTCGTATTCTATCCACTTGAATGCTAGAAAGCTTTATTAAAAATTCAACCTCCTCACCCATTTTCCTTAGATAGTATATCTTAAGCTACTAAAATCCAGTAAACTCTTATTTAAATGGACTGGTAAAAATTCTCTATAAAATATTAAACAGTTCAGTATTAGAATTATACAAATTATTAAACTACTATAAAGCCACATGGCTGACTCACTCATTGACATTAGTGTTTACCCATTTCCTGATGAGCTAGAAACTTGTAATTTGGCAAACTTATAGATTTTAGCCTGTTACCAACAGGAAAATTCCAAAAAGTTTAAAAAAATGTTTAACCCCCGAAAAAAATTCAAAATAGCGGAGCAACTTTAAAGTCGGTGCGGACTTTTCTTTGGAGGTCTCTTGTGGCTGAATAGTAAGACTCATAAAAAAACGGCTCTGGAATTACATTAGCTTACATCCCCTTGCAAAGAAAACACACTGGGGACTCGGGGGCTACACCCCCAATGAGCAAAGCTAGTTTTAAGAATACAAATAAAAAAAGCAATTAAGTTAAATGCATTCACCTATTTGCACTGTATTTTATAATTATATTTTAATTTCACACCAGTAGACACGTGGTATAAGGCACTAGACTCGCACTGAAGAAAATTTCCTATGACGGAGAGGTAGAGCTTTGTATTCTGGTTGGATAATATGGTAGCAGTTTTATCATCCTCTTTCCCCAATAGTGCAGGTGCACTTCTTCTAAGATATCCTCTCCATCTCAACTACTTATATTGACGCCTTAGAGACCAGTCGACTATTGAATCGGGTGAGCAAGTATACTCTTATTTTGGTAGGAAGATCATTATGAAAGGCCTTACATCGTACCAGAGTCTTACTGTACGGCAGTATTTTAGATTGATTAAAGACCTCCAAGAAATATAAACTCAAACTATACAAAACAATAACTTTACCAATTGTTCTCTAAGGTTGTGGAACGTGGTCTCTTAACTTAAATGACGAAAATAAGTTTAGGGTGTTCCAAAACAAGGTAGTTAGGAAGATATGTTGTTCAAAAAGGAATGAAGGTACTGAGGAAGGGAGGAGGTTAAATAATGATGAGTTACATAACCTGTGCTCATCACAAGACATTGTTAAGATATTAAAGTCACCTAGATTATGGTAAGCAGGACATGCAGCGCGAATGGGAGACTGACTTAAACGAAGATATGAGGATAATATTCGAATGGGCCTGAAAGAGATAGGGTGTAAAGAGGTGGACTGAGTATAACTAGCTCAAGATATGGATAGGTGGCCTACTTTTGTAAGTGCGGTAGTGAACTTTCGAGTTCCTAATATCATAGAGTAAGTTTCAGCCTTTGTGTGAAGAAAATTAGCAAAATCTTATATTCTAACAGAAATTCGTAGAAATAATAGACTGGGGGAGTAGGTCAATATAATATTAGTATTTTAATGTTAACATAAAATAAAAACAATACAATCAAAACTTGGATTTACACAGTCATGGCATCAAGGAAGATCATTTGTCAACATAAAAAAAAGTTCTTCTAAGGTCAAGCGAATAGTCATACTTTAATTTTGGTCTTTAAACATAACAAAACATTTAAAAAATAATAATTTAGCAAAGTAGACTAAATATTAACTAGCTTGAAACAATGGACGTTTAAAAGAGTTAGAACCTTAGGTTAAGTGATGTGTACGTAAATTTAATTTTTTAAATATATTATGAAATATCATAGTATTCATAGTATTCATAAGTACAATATTGCATCCTCGAGTCACTCTTTGTAATTTGGAAATTTTCTGCTGGCTGACAGCTCATGTGGGAAACGCCTGCAACTACCAAGTTAGTCTAGCCCGCATGCAAGATTTTCCAGACTACAGTGTATAGCTGGTGGCGTACCTGAGCGGGGATGGCTTGATCTTAGGTCTTGACCAGTGACATTTAACCGCTCTGATAATTCACTACAGGGGTAATACATCTTAAGTTTTATATTTTGTATATCTGTGATCTTGTACCCCCCACACTTAACAGCTATACAATAAACAACAGGACTACACCTATAAATTATATCTGTATTTTGAAAATACCTACGTCGACGTAAATATTTAGTAATTATTTTAAAACAAGTATAGCTACGTTTATAACAAGGTTTAACAACGAGTTAATTCGAGATAATTCTGAAGTGTAAAAGAATAGTTCAAAGATATCCATCAGAAATAGCTTGAAGTGATGAAAAAAGCTACTCTACCATTATTTAGTTTTTTTTAACACCACGTCTTACCATCTGTTTGGATTACACTCTTATGTACTAATTAAGCTAATGGTTATAGGAATGATAAAGGTTCTATTAAAGGAAGTGTAACCGCATTTGAGTGTAGGGACACTTAGATTCGAATCTCGATCTCCCCATCATCGGTAGTCTCTAGTCTATTGCAAGAGCGATGCCTTAGACCATACGGCCATTGAAGCGGGGTTTTAAATTAGTAATAACAGATTGTATTCTTACATAGTATATTTACTCTCGTGAAAATATGATTTGTAATAATAATAATAATAATAA
Organism: Timema douglasi; assembly: GCA_901482245.1. Classification (NCBI taxonomy): domain Eukaryota; kingdom Metazoa; phylum Arthropoda; class Insecta; order Phasmatodea; family Timematidae; genus Timema; species Timema douglasi. Next base: position 45,185 of record CABEEJ010001060.1, on the reverse strand, counting down.
AATAAAATTGATGACCTGGCAGTCTAGGGGTAAGGTGTCAGACTTCTGTGTTGGGGTCCGGGGTTCAATCCTCGGTCCCGGCACAAATTTATCTGATTGCCAAACCCTTCCTTCACCTCTGACAATACGTGTATTAATCTCAGCTTATGAATGTGTGGAATGCCCGATCTCCACCGTGGTTCGGATCCCACGTTTAGCTGTAGGTCCTCCATTTCATCTCACAACCACCCTACCCATTACACATGAGCGTAAGTCCGTATAATACGAATGGGTAGTAAGACGCGGTGCTAACAACAACAAAAGCAACAACAATAATAATAATAATGATAATAATATTATTAATAACGCCTGGAAAGTGTATTAAATACAATGTGTAAAAATAATTCAAATCACGCCGCCAGGGTTGAAACCCTGAGAACCACAAACTTTTGGGTGGGGTCAAGTAAGCAGTCACTAAGCTAGCTCTGCTATTATGTACACACTACCTACAAACTGAATTAATAGTTAAACTACCTGCTTAGGGGGCCGCGTAGTTTTGGGAGTCACCCTTGTCTTAGATTAGACCGGAAAATTGGGGTTTGAATCTCAGTCGAATGTACTGAAGGTGGTTTTCCAAAATTGTTTTCCCCTCTCCCTGTGCGCAGATGCAGGTATATTTCCTTTAAATTTAGCCTTACTATTTCCTAGCACATTACCGTAATTAGTATATAAGCTAATAACATGAACAGGAAGTAAGAAGTGTTGCTAAGAAAAATAAATAATAGGGAAGGTAAGCATCTAACGCTTTATTACGAAAACAATTAAAAATACATTAGTTCAAAACTTGTTTAGCAGGATTCATTTATGTAGGAAGTTGACTATGGCGATTCTTCACTTAGTTACGAGTCGCAGTTGCTTATACACCGTTGAAAGTTCTACAAGACTGTTTTCCAGCACGAAACAGACATTAACCTTGGCTGAGTACACGTGGAGGTTTTCAAGCTGTTCCTCCGTGCGTCATTCAACAATCCGGTTATTTGTCGTCGTTACCATAACCTCAAATATCACCTGTATTTTACCTTGACCGTGGTACCAGCTTAAGTACCATGATGGCCGTCAGCGACCATCGTCGTATTTTGGTAAGTTCATTTCTCAGTAAATTATGTACTTCGTAATCAAGAATACAATTTTATTTGGTAAAGAAGGTGATAAAATTAAAGGAGGTATCTTAGTTTAATATATATCTAAATTCAACGGTATATTTTCCTGTGGGTTCGTGGAAAGGTAAAAGAGAGTTGACCTTGGTGTGACTTTACTTTGCATCCATAATTGTTTCCAGCCTGTGGCCTGAGTTAGTTTTTTTAAGCACTTCATTTTATTACCAGTTCGTGCTACACGCTTATGTACTAATTACACGTATGGGTTAGGGATTAGGAAAGCTTATATAAAGGAAATGCACTCGTATTTGCGTGGAAAAAAGTATAAAACCATTTAGGAAAAAAACCTCAGTGCATCCGACCGGGATCGAGGCCCGATCTCTCCATCTTTGGCAGTTTAGTCTATAACAAGAGTAGCGCGTTAGACAACTTGGCCACCGAAGTGTGTAGTTTTTTTCATTTTTATTTTGGCCATATATTTTCCACTACCAGCTGGCTAGGCCTGTCTTAGCTTCATATGCTTTATAATATACTAGGACAGGCACAACATCCAATCACTGGTCGTTAATTCATCACTGTGAAAGGGTAAACCCACATTTCACAAATGATACGTTTTTCGGCCATGCCGGGAATCGAACCTGAGACCCTTAGTTCAGTAGTCAGACACGCTACCAACTAAGCTGAAGTGGACTTGGTATGACTAAAAATGAAAATGAAAAATGGAGGTGACATATTTATTGATCTGACCAGGAGTACTGAGGATTTAATACATAAATAGTTTTCCTACTACACAAATGGGGTAGTATTTTCTTTAAATTCTACGTTACTCACTCTCACCATTTTAGCGTAGTTATCTATGTAATTACAAAATAATTATAAATTTAAATATAAAACTAAGCGTTGTTCTTTTGAGCTCGTTAATATAAGTGTATTCTTTCCTCGCTGCGTCTTACTAGCCGTTTGGACTAAACGAATATGTACTAATTACGATAATATTCAAAGGATTGCAAAAGTTACGCTTTAGACCACCAAAGCGAGGTTCTTAGTGTAAGTATATAAGTTGTCTACAAATGAAAAAAACAAACTAGTTTTCATAACTATTTCATGACATCTTAACACTGGATAGTATTTAAATAATATATTCGTTGACTTTACTTCCATTAAGGTTTCCATACTATTATCTGAACCAGTTTTTTTTATTCAAGTCATATATTTACCACTACCGGCTCGTTAGGTCTGTCGTAGCTTCAGCTGTCTTATAATCTAACTTAAGATTAGAACAGGCACAACATCCAGTCCCCGACATCATTATGAAAGGGTAAACCCACATTTCACCCATAATAAATTTTTTGGCCTTGTCAGGAAGCGAACTCGGGACCATTAAATCAATAGGCAAACACGCTACCAACTGAGCTAAGGTGGTAATAATGGACCAACTATAAGCATATAATTTGGATAGGATTTGAGATTTTTTTTTTAAAAATAGTTATTTTCACTAGTATGACGAGAAGATCTCACAATATCCATGATCAGCAAACATAATTCATAAAATTGTTATTGTATTTATAACAAAACTTAATTTAATGACTTTTGATACCAGTTTTAGGTCCGATAATGATAATATCCTTTCTTTAAAAAGAAAACATGTTACCCTTTAATTGCGTTAGTTCTACACCCTCTAGTGCTCACAAATTATGGTTTCAACTGTATTAATTGAATCATTAAATCTCTGAGTCCATGATGAAGTTTCCAGTGGCATGACATAGAGTGCTTTCAGGGTAAGTATAACAAGGGAATATATTTTCTTTTATAACTGGCTTATGAATGTTATTCTGACCCACTTCAGTGGCAGAATGGTCCAAGGCGTCGCTCTCTTGTTAGACTGGTCTGCTGATGATGGAGATATTGGGGTTCAAATTCTGGTCATGGCCGCTGAGGGTTGTTTTCAAAAATGTTTTTACACTCTCCATCTAAGCAAATGTTGGTAGATTACCCCCAAAAGGCTTATTTAATCATCCCTAACCTATTAGAGTAATTATCATAAATGCGTACAGCCTAAACAGGTAGTAAGATGTGGCTACGAATTTTTTTTAAATTCTGAGTGATGATAACTTATTGTAGGTATAGTTAAAACTATTTCTGCTTCTCCTGGAAACACTTTACATCACGCCACTGGGAGATACCATACCTTGAAGGTTGCCCGCGTGACGATACCCACGTTCCGAGCAACACACGAGCTACACCTATGACCACGTGTTATAGGATTGTTTGTGACTACTTTGATGAACAAAATAAAACGCGTGGTCTCATGTTTACGTTTAACGATGTTTATAACGCTTCCGGAAACTGTGGTATGTGCTCAGGTGTGTAAAGCCAGGTCCCAAGAGATCGGCACTTGTGTTTAGACGATTGGTTAACAAATATTGATGTAATCTGGTAGGTGACTCCACCTGGCTAAGTGAGAGGGGAGGTCAGTGACTTTAGAATAGCAGCTGCGGGGGAATCTGACCAGATGTGACATGAAAAAAAAAAATCCCTATAACCCAGATATTGCAATTCCTCGCGATTGGGTTAGCTTAGTTAATAAGTGTACCGCGCTTACAAAAGTCAGTTTGTAATTCGTGTGCTGATGACTAGAAAATGCACTTTTAACTAATTTTGTATTGTTGTTGTTGATGCTGAGTTCTAACCTTTACTCAGCTCCTTAGCAACATATTGTATTAAATGGTCGTCCATCTTTATTTGGACCAACCTACAAGATAGTTTTGATGAAACTAAATACACAAAAACTTATTCATACACGGGATTTAAACAACCGTTATTCACATTCTAACTATCCCATCATTTTCTAGAAACACAGTAAGATTTAATGCATTCGATAAATTCACAAATAAATATTTTAATTTAGCTCAAAGTACTAAACTTACGACGCCAGTCCCTAGCTTCCCTACTCAGGTCTTACGGTCTTCTCTCAAGTTACCCATCCTTCAATTTTTGATGTCAGATCACAACCACTAGACGCCCAGGAAACAACTGCTCTTCGGCGCTCAGAAAATAACTGCTGTTTAACGATAAAAAAAAAGTGCTGACACCCGGATCACAGCTACCTAACGATCAGATAATAACCACTCTTCTGCAATCAGAAAATAACTGCTGTTTAGCGCTAAAAAAAAAGAGTGCTGACACCCAGATCACAGCTATCTAACGATCAGATAATAACTGCTGCTTGACGCTAAGAAAATAACTGCTGTTTAGCGCTAAAATGACTTGATTAACTTATGCCAAGGCTACCCGACGCCCAGCTAATAACTGCTGATTGACGCTCAGAAAATATCTGCTGCAAATTATTATAAAATTTAATTTGACTAACTATAAAATATTTGGCAAAGTTTACAGGGTTGCAATAAACTTGATAATAAATACTATATTTTTCCTTATGTTGCTGATAAAATCGTAGACTTACCAATTCTAGTAATGATTACAAGACTTGCCTGGACTACGGCATGGAAAATATAAGTTTTTGCCAACTCAATTTTTGGAAAGTTTAATATGAAGCAAATTTGCTTGATCAGGGAAAAGTCATGAAAATGTCATGGAATATTATCAAATTTCTGAAATTTTTACCATTTTGTTTAGAAAAAATACGACTACTCCTAATTTAGAGGTTTTTTTTAAACTAATATGTTAAGTAAGGAAAATATGGTTGTAAATGTTTAAAATAAAACTAGAGTTTGCAGAATATATATATATATATACCAAAATTTAGGTTTGTAAATTATTTACCACTATATTTAAATGGATGGTCATGAAAAAATATTAATTTCTCAACACATAATCTATCTTTTAAAATATCGGTTGGGTTTTCCTCCCAACCTATTAGAGTATTTGATAATTAAAAATAAATCAAGGGTAATAACATGTTTTTCTTTACTGTCGATGGTAAAAAATGTTACTCTTAACGATCATGTAGTGCTTATTACAAATAAATATACACATAACGTTAATAATAAAGAACTAAGATTATTGTAACATTGAACTGGAATAACAAGTTTTTTTCTCTATGTGGTCATGTTTTAATATCCAAGCACGTCTATAATTATTCTACTTCTAGAGCACAAGAATAATTTTTTATTTGCCTTTATAATCTCACAACTTGTTTTTAATCTCAATGAGACATACAAATTATATTTCAATCTTAATATATTAACAATGGCATAACCCACCTCGGTGGCGTAGTTTGCTAACGCGCCTGTCGTGTTGAGCTCTACTGCTGAGAACGGGGAGATCGAGGTTCGAATCTCGGTAGGATGAACTGGTTTTTTCTTCCTAAATGGTTTTCCACTCTCCCTCCACGCAAATGCGGGTTCACATTCTCTAAATCAACCTTCCCAATTCCTAATTCATTAGCGTAATTAGTACTTAAAGCGTATAACCCGAACGGGTAATAAGACGCGGTGCTAAATAAAAAAAACAATGGCATAAATTATTAAGATATTTTAAAAACATTTCACTACCCAAAAAACCCCACAGAAAAGCGTAATTAAGAAAATGGACAAAATAACACAGGATTTTTTTCTCTTCTCTTTAATTTGTTTATTTTCATAAATTTACTTTATTAGTATTTTTTTTTAGCACCGTGTCTTATTATCCATGAGGTACTAATCACTCTAGTGGTTTTCGGGATTAGGAAGGTTATATGGAGAGGAAGTGTACTCTCATTTGCGGGGAAGTAGAGAAGAAAATAATTTTGAAAACCACCCCCATTTCATCCAATCGAGATTCTAAACTCGATCTCTCCTTCATCAGCAGTCTCGTATACTGCAAGAGTAGCATCTTAGAGCATGCGGCCTCCGAACCACGTGTTTTATTGGTCCATTAAAAGGTGATACAGAACAATTGTCAAGATATTTAAATTTATTAACATAATAGTTGATTAGTTACCATTGCAAGCTGTATTTTTAATTAAAGGGGCTCTTTGCTCCACATTAAGACATAGTTATAGTAGTTTTATACTGTACTAATTGGTGTACCCATTTTTCGCATGGGGAATCTATAAAGTAGTTGTTTTTTTGTAAATCAAACTAACCACAGGGAAAAGTAGTCAAACCTTAAATTATGAACATTATTATTTTATTGGTTTAAATTGTGTTACAAAATTAGGATGATTTGATGGTCTAGGCCTCCAGGGGAAAGGTGTCAGACTTCTGTGTTGAGGGTCCGGGACTCAATCCTTGGTCCCGGTAGAGATTTATCTGATTGCCAAACCCTTCCTTCCCCTCTGATAAGACGTGTATTAATCACAACTTGTGAATGATTGGAATGCCAGGCCTCCACCGTGGTTTCGGATTCCACGTTAAACTGTAGGTCCTCTATTTCATCTCACAATCACCCTACCATTACACATTAGCGTAAGTGCGTATAACCTGAATGGGTAGTAAGACGTGGTGCTAATGATGATGTTACAAAATAAGAAACGTAGGCTGATTAAAACACAATCTTTAGATATAATTTTAACATGTGTCAAAAGCTGAGATTGGTTTTGAAGATTTAAGTAATAACTCCTCTATACACAATATTAGTAAAATAAATGGTGCGGTGTACTGCACAGACATTCTCTATCCTTAATCTTAAAAATAGAGACAGTTTATCGAAAACTAGAAAATTTTATGAAAATAAAAAATACACACTGTTACAGAAACACTCCACCAAAGAGCATAAATGTAATAATATACGCTGTTACAGAAACGTCGAGAAAAAGGAGCATCTCTGTTCACCATAGAGCATAACACTCAGTTATATATTTATAAATATTATAAAAAAATAATCATAGGTTCACTTATAGCCCAGAAACTATTGGTTTTATAAAAAATATATTTAATATTAAAATACGTATAATTTAAACAGTACTACAACTTTACAATGATGAATTAATTAATATCTTAAATAGTTGCGGATATCTGACCAAAATTGTAAATTATGGCTTATTAAAAGTGCCCTTAAAGTCATTTTCATGGGAAAACGAGAACTGACATTTGGTTTCTAACGTTAAACAATGATTAGATACAGATTTTAATAAAAATTGTTTCAGCGGATTTTGAGAAAATCGATTTGACCTCTTTTTGCCCTCCAGTAAACTACCCTTAATTTTAGAGTTGGATGTATAAATTCAAAAACTTCTCAGGTGTACCATATGAAAACCTAAGATACCAAGTTTTAGCCAAATCGGTAAAATGGTTTCGGCTCTTGTCCGATATATAGACAGGCAAAGAAACTATTATTATATGGCATATCGCGAAAACCACTTTTTGTTTTTAAGTAATCAGTAAACTTGAAAGATCGATTTTTTTTTACAATATGGTACTTCTCTCTTCGAGAGGACGATACAAAGGAAAACGAAAACGAGCCTCACATTCCACCAAAGAGCACACATCAAAGAGCTATTACACTGTTACAAAACCGTTAAGAAAGGAAAAACGGTTGTATGCACTAAAGATCATAACAATAAATTTCATGTTTAGAGATGTGACTAAAATAAATAGTACACTACCATGCATCACACCGACTGTCTCCCGTTTTAATGATCAAATAAACATTGTATCACTATGGAATCAATCGCCCCGCTTTGGGCGTCGATTGAAACACTACGGATTAATTTCCTGATATAATAATGCTGTGATGATGTTTAGGTTGTCTATAGCTCCGTGTTCAAGCACTAATTAAAACGGTATAGTTAATGAATGTAAGAAAGAGCACTGTTGATGGCTGTTTATTCACACACGGTTTATTTAAATGACACCTGTTAATTACTTATACATATTCCAATTAAATGTTTTATATCACTGCACACTTGTGATATTAATGCAAGTTATTTTATACTGTGTTAGACTGTGAATGTCAGTGTGTGGCTTGAGAGTGGGTGGAGATTCCGGTGTAGATGTTTGATTCCTGGATACCTGGCTGATACGCACAAACGGTTTATATATATGACATATCCCTTGCATGTTTCAACAGTGTAACATCTAACTACTAGAAAGAGTCCTAGCGACAGGTGTTGTGAAGTCTAGCTTCTTATTGGTATAGAGAATTGGCGTCTTTTTTCAAATATTGCGGAGTTGTTCCTTTTAACAGGAAAGATGGTGTAAAAATATATTTTAAAGGTGTAATCCTTTTCAAATTATTTCTGAGAAGCCCGTGTTTCTTTCATGGATGAATCTTAAAAGGATACTCTACCTATATTACTTTAAAGAAAAATTGCCTTCATCCATGACTTTTTACATAATTTAGATTTATTTGAATCAATATCATTACAACATTTACTAAAAACGCGTAAGATATATTGTACGAAATGATAGGTCTAAACATTGTTGTAGAAACATCCCGCCAAATACCATAATGAAATAATACACACTGTTACTTACTTACTCTATGGCATTAGGAACTAGGAACACTTACAGAAAAATTGATAAAAGAGAAACATTTTTGTCCATCAAAGAGCATAAGTTGTTGTTATTATTATTATTATTATTATTATTAGAACCACGTCTTACTACCCGTTCGGGCTATACGCACTTACGCTAATGTGTAATGGTAGGGTTAATGGAGGACCTACAGTTTAACGTGGAATCCGAACCACAGTGGAGGCCTGGCATTCCCCACATTCACAAGATGTCTGGTCAGAGGTAAAGGAAGGGTTTGTTAATCAGATAAATCTGTGCCGGGACCGAGGATTAAACCCCGGACCCCCAGCACAGAAGTCCGACACCTTACCCCTAGATCACCAGGTCACCAAGAGCATAAGAATCAAATTAATTTTCATATACTTGAATTAAAAAGTATAGAATATATTTTCCTATATATTAGAAATTATTTGTTTTATAAAAATATATTTAAAATAAAATATTTTTATCTTTATAGTAATACAACTTTACAATGATAAGTTATAGTGTATCTCAAATAGTTGAGAAGAGATGATAAAAATTGAAAAATTTATCTCATGTATAATACCATTAAAGTCATTTTCACGAGAAAATGAGAATTTCCAACTTGTTTATAGTGATAAACGGTGTATAAATATAACATTTAATCAAATTTACTAAAGTTAATTTTGAGAATTTTTTTTTCTTTTTGCCCTACAGTAAACAAATTTGGACATGAATAAAACCCATACAAACCAACCTAATGACCCCCACCCGCTCCATATCACTTCAATGACAAACACACCCCGAATAAAAAATCTCGATTAATGATAATAATATAGGCTAAAAAACTGAGATAAATAAGCTCCGCCAAGATAAAGCAGCTGTACCGAAAAGCCTACACTCTACTGCCCACGTTACAATACGGATAAAAATACACAGGTAACAATAGGGGAGGAGGGGTAATATGTACATGTGAGTAGTTTTTTTTCCCCGTTTATTTATTTTGTAAACAGGCCATAGCTCTAGTAATTTGCGTTAGTTATGAAACCATATTTTATATACATTCCTTTAAGAACGTTATATGATATGTTTGTTGAGCCAGATGTTAATCTGAAAGACAAACAAGATAATGTTAAATACATCACAAGAGTTGGTTCATTTTAATCCGTGCATAAAATATAGGGGTTGCTAACTTTTTAATATTAGGGTTAAGGGTAGGAATGCTCAAAGCACAGAGGAAAGGCATTAGCATTAGTAGACACAAAGGATAATATAAAACTTTTTCAAAAGTTAGGTTGAAATAAATTTTCCCTGACTTGGAATTAATACAATTTTAATGTGATTATAAAATAATATTTCCTTATAAAAGAAGATTCTCTGTATTTTCTTTGAATTTGCCAGTTTTCTCTACTTTTCATAACGATATCAAGATACGGTGAAAATGAAACGTTTAGGTTGACGATACGATGTGCCGACTACGCGTCTGCCACATCTGCCATTGCACCACTGTACGTTGGCTGTTTCCAGATCGTGGTTCTCCTGTTGACGCTGCTGCTCGCAGTGGCGTGGGGCGGTACCCGCGGAATACTCGATAAAGAGACGCTCATGGCGGAAGAGTCAGCGTGGCCGGCCCAGAGAAGACCCAAGCCTCGACCAAGGCCTGTTATTTACTAAAAAAAAAACAGCTTAATTCTGCACGGACTTTCTCGCTCTATTGTTTAAAAATAGCTATATTTATTCAAAACTCGTAAAATATGTGAAACGAAATAATATAGACTTCATAAGCAAACCCAAGCATAAATTGTACTATGCTTAGGTAAAACATTTTTGAGTCTCGGTTTTAAATTTTATAATTTTATTTTTAAAGAATTAATGTCCTCATTTGTATGTTTGGAACAATAAAAAAGATTGATATTGAATCCACAAGCGTCAACACTTCGCATTAAAATTTCAACTTCCGGTTAAAATTTTAACATTTTTTAGGTGTTTCACAACTTCAGGTCATTGCATTGCTATTAAATTCCTCATTTATAAATTTAACCAATAAAAAATGTAGAAATTGACTATTGAGTATAAAATGGATATAGATCATTATTGTACAAACATTTCTCCTTAGAGGCTAAAAGAAAAAATATCAAACATTTAGAGACTTACTTATATTTAATTACTCTATGGCATTAGAGAAATATTGCATTAAAATTAGATTATACGAGTATCTTTATACAACTAAAGCTCACCAAATTGTAATAATATATTTGCCAATATCTTAGAAAATATTGGTTTTATGAAAATATATTTAAAATAATTTTTATTTTTTTTAATAGTACTACGTTTTGCAATGATAAGTTATTTAGTATCTCAAATAGTTGCGGAGATACGGAAATTTCAGCTTCTGTAAAGTACCATAAAAGTCGTTTTCATAGGGAAATGAAAATATTTATTTTATTTATAATCTTAATCAATGCCTCGATACGAATTTTAATCAAAATTGTTAGAGCTTACTTTGAGAAAATTGATTTTTGATTTTTTCACTTTTTGTTAATCTACTCTTAATTTTAGGGTTAAACAGATAAACAGACATACGGCATTACAAAACCCACTTTTTAGAGTTCAGGGGGTCATGAGATGTCGACATCCATCAACATTTCGGGTTAGATATTTTTTACGATAGCAATACTTTACCTTTAGTGTTTGAAAAGTATGTATATATATATATATATATATATGGGTAAAGCTTGGAAGTAATTGGGTTAGTAAAAATATGTTTCAAGTAAAAGACCTGTATTATAAATAGCCTTACATTTTTGCAATAATAAGTAATTTCATATATCAAGGTGTTACGGAGATACGATAAAAAAAATTATGCATCAGACTGGAAACTTTAAAGTCATTTTGATGAAATATTTAGAGTAGCCATTTTGTTTGGAATATTTAGAAATGCTTAGAAATGGAATTTAAACAAAATCGTTTGAGCCGGTTTTGAGAAAATTGAATTTTCCCAATTTTTTTCTTTAGTAAACTACCCTTAATTATAGTGTTGGATATCCAATTCCAAAAATCCTTCGGGGAGCCCTATGAATACCAATACCAAGTTTTAGCCCGATCGGTAAAGTAGTTTAGGGAGACAGGCGGACATTCAAAAACAACTTTTTTGGATTCGGAGATAACAAAACGTCAACATTCATCGAAATCTCGAGTTAGATTTTTTTGACGATCACAATACTTTCTCTAAGTGTAAGATAGCGAGAAAGTAAAAAAAGATACGTTATTTGGCATTATCCAAGTGACTGCAGAAAAGAGAATGGATTACTTATATGCTGCGAAGTATAACAACAAAACGTTAATTTTATAAACCAAAATAAAATTTTATCTATTAAATTTGTGTCATACATTATTTCATCACTAGTTCTAACTCGATGGTGTTACCTGTTTTATGTGAATTTAAATCTTATGTGCAGTTGCGTATCACTTAATTGGTGATGCTAGATTTTTTTATATTAAGCTATGGCATCATTGTTTGGTTTCATATCATGCTCGAGACTTTGTTAACCTAAAAATGTTTAAAAAAAAGCCACACAATAACCTAAAAATTCTTTTAAAAATGACTTCAAATTCACATAAAAATGACCTTAAATAGTGAATAAAAACTCGTAATAAAAGCACTTTACAAAATAATCGAAACAAAAAATATATGCTATGATAAGACTTTAACAACTAAACAATTGTAATCAGCTAAATATAATATCGATTTACAAATAACTGCTTCAGAAGTAATAGCTACTCCTATCCAACGCAACCCTCTCGAGCTTAGTTACAGTGTTTCACCAAGAATGAGTAATTTTCAACCATACAAGCAAAGAAGATACAAAGTTCATTGATTACATAGGTAGTCTTCTCATTCCGATAACTGTGTTGGAAACATTTATGTTAGAGTATTTATGCATTTATAAATTGACAGTAGGCCTATTTCAAATGTTCTTATTCAACATGCATATCTTAAAAACCCTCAAAAATGATTCAAAAATAACCTAAACAAATAAAATATTACTTAAAATTTCAAATTGACATAAATAAAAGACCTATGATACATTTCTACAAACAGGTTATAATGAACAACATTCAACAAGAATGCTTTAAAAACACTCAAACATGACTTAAAATTACTCAAAAATGACATAAACCAATAAAATATTACTTAAAATGCCAAAATTCCAACAAAAAAACACTATAAAAGAAATGTCTACAACCAGGGAATGATGAACAAAATTTATGCGCACATGAGCATTGTCTGTAATGTACAAAAAACGGGGGAAAAAGATGACATATTATTAAAATCTGGGCCCTGGTTATAATACGCTCCTTACACGCGGAGTTAATTTCACATCCACACAATTTCTGACTGCTAAAGATATTGTGTACCTCAAATTTTATTAATGGGAATATGAACCCAGCAATCTCACGGCCCTGAATTAACATGAAGCCCAGCACAATTTATTAAAACTTTCACCTAAATACCAAAAATAGTGTTAACATACAATACAGACCAGCGAGAAATCCTTAAAAACAATCTCTTACAAACTAGCTTAGATTTTTTTTAACCAGACCATAAAACTAGCACTGTTACTCTCACTTATACATTCTTAACCCGGCTAGAAGGCTACTATTGAGATCTAAACATTCTACCAGAGAAACAAAATCTCTAATAATTTTGATAATACCTACCTCGGTGGCGTAGTTGGCTAACGCGTTGGTTTCGTGTTGAGAAAGACTGCCGAGGATGGGGAGATTGAGGTTAGAATCTCGATCGGGTAAACTGAGGTGGTTTTCTGAAATGGTTTTCCACTCTCCCTCCACGCAAATGCGGGTTCACTTCCTCTATATTCGATCTTACCAATTCCTAACCCATTAACGTAATTAGTAAGTAAGCGTATAACCCGAACGGGTAGTAATACGTGGTGCTAAGTATTAATTATTATTAATTTGGATAAACTAGATGTTACGTTTCAATAGAAAGTACTGTATGTAAACATAGATGCAAATAACAAGCTATGAATAAATATGAAATATCTACTATTTCAGATCGTTATTAGAGTTTGAATATTTAAAATATTTTCAGACAATCTTAGTCAAATTAAAAACAAGTCAATTAGATTTATTGAGGACTCAATTAACAGTTTGATGACAAGTGGTATATTGTGCAACAAAACATGCGAAAGGCGGGCCTGATTTTGTCCCTGGTGGTCGAGAAACAAATTCTCATCCAGGCTATGTGCATTGCCTCTACGACAAGGTTAGTTTATTTTCTATTAAATAACTCTTCTCCTTTCTCCACCATCATATTAAGTCATTAATTGCCCATGTGATTAACGTATCAAGAAAATAAAAAACAAATAATTTAAATGTATAAAGTTATTAATTAACACTGAGCCTTATTGGTTCTGATCTTTAGTTTCCCATGTATCTTAAGCTGGGCTCTCGATTTATAACTCAAAGCGTTTAAGGGTGTGTATAGAAGAGTAATTAGTAAAATAATAAATGCTATCTTATGTAATAGTTCATAATAGATTAAGGATGGTGGAGTAGTTTCTCAAGACGCTGTTGGACATAAAAGTATATTATACTATTAATTATTGTAAAAATAGTTAAGAAGAGAGCAAAAGTATATTCTGATCCTATTAAGGAAGTCAACTATGAGTTCCTCCCTACATTCAAGATTGGTTCTCTCTGATCATAGAGCAAGAGAAATGCCATCATGGTCTATCTTGGGAGAGTGTAGTTATATCATACTGTGATCTAGCTTCACTTATTAGTTCCCATCTGGAGGCAGAGAGATAAAGAAAGACCAAGGATATTATTTTAAAGGAACAATGAAGATATCCTGATTTTGGGGTGTCATCAATAACAGTGACGAATACTACTTTCCGAGTTGAGTCATCGCGGTTGTTTTTCTTTGAGAATACTAAAAACCTTCAGCAGTGTGTGAAAGTGAGTCATTCATTCCGGTAATATCTTCACGTGCGCTACATAAAATGCGTGACTCTTCTACGAATAGATTAAAAGTATTAAGTCTGATTTTTAATAACGTTGGGATTTGGTCAAGAGTGCTATTTGGAACGACACAGATTATGTCATACCTTCTGCTATTCACATCTTCGCATGATTAAGGAGTAAAAAAAGTCGGTCGATTTCGATCAACTGTCATGCTTCAGCAGTTATCAGGACTAAATGAATACTAATGCTACCCCTAATCTTGAACCATTAGACAAACCTAAACGTAAGACTAAAATGGAAGCTGATACTGCTACCAAACCTAAATATAAAGCTGCTTTTTAGAAGCATAAGCTTTAGTAATGTGTTTCGACATAATGGATTCAGTTTTATTCAGAGACTTTGATGGACTTCAATATGAAAAACACACAAAGTGTTTCATCGTTAAACGTTTGTATGTAGTGTAGACTTGTGTTGATCTGATGATTAATACTTTCAAACCAACTTACCCTTTCAAAGATCTTTCTTTTGTCTATCACCATCGATGCTTAAAATCTAATCGTAACTTGATCTATTAATATCGTCTTGGTTAATGGGCAGGATAAATGCACATTTTCTTAAAACAATAAGTTATTCTGCTGGCACATTGATCATTGTAAGGTGTTAATTAAAAAAACGTTTCGTGTATACCCGATGTATACCACATGAACAAACTGCAGACTTATTGAATCTAGAAAAGTAGACAAAGATATTGATGTGTAAACACGCCCAAAGACTTGGCTAGCTCTATCAACGAATCTTCTGTTATCATCATTAAGTTTTTTTGTATTTATCTACTTGTGTTTAATGCAAAATCTGGTAAAATGTATTGATTTCAATAAAAATTAAAAACTCTTTAATCCTCTTCGTGTTTTTTTTCTCAGCCATCCTCCAACATTCTCAAATAATATGAGCATACTAGTAGTATAAGCATGAGAAAGGTAGAATTTAGAGAAAATGTGGAGGGTGAATGGGAAACCAATTTGAAAAAAAACCAACTTAAATGAGCAAACTTGAACCCTGACCCTCATATGACTAGAAAACCAAACTACACGAGACTAGTACCTTTGTTCTTGCACCCAGTGGTGAAGGTTATTGTAATATCAAATCTGACTACCATACATAGCTGGGAAAAGCTTACAGATGTAGAGATAAGCTTATAATAAATAAGTAATGTATTTTTCCTTATAGTGCTGATAAAAGAAATTATTTAAAAATGGAGCTACTGTAGTTATACCAAATAATTAAAAATGTTGATACATTATGACAACATAGGGAGTAAGCTATGGTATGGAAGCTCCAAATTTCTTAAGAACTAATATAATTTGCGGGCAGGTTAGTAATAAATCAGATTAATTTTATTATATTAAAGGTATTTTTCCAACTAACTTAATCTTAAAAGAGGTATTTTTGATCAAGATAAAAATCTGTAGATTACAAAAATTATTAATGTAAATTACATTAGCATTAAAGTGGTTTATTTATGAACAACTTCCGAATAATATAACTCCATTGCTATAGCCCGCAATATAGCCATTCCAACCGAGCGACCGCCATCTGCTGTAAATATCATGCCAACTTCTGCGTATAGAGGGAGTCAACGAGCTCTCTGGTCATTAATATCAGTTTTCTAGACAGGAGCCCCTGCTTTTTCTTTCAAGTTGCTCCTCATTTGTCCTCGCGAGGCTTAGCTTACCCCGCTCCAAACCCACTGTTAGGCAGAAAATCTAGAAGCGCCGGAGGGAGATTGAACACAGAACCTGTGAGTCTGTAGCCATGAACTCTTGATCCTTAGACTACAAAGGAGGTCCCTATCAAATGATAGGTTCGCAAATGCTAGTATTATTTACTAAGGCCTATATTTCAACAGTGGGTGATGTAAAATATTTTTCAACACCTAGATTAACTTTTAAGTATAGGTTATGTTTTACTCCCAAGGTCTTCAACCTAAAGTTAAAGTGTATTTATTAAAAATATATCAGGTACCTAGTAAATGTTTTTCCTTATTGCCAACTGCAAAGTGTTCGTTACAACGGGTTTATTAAAAAAAAAAGCCGCAACACAATTAACTAAGCTTTTTGCATCAATGGTTGCAGTAGCGTGTCTTTCTCCTTGTGGATACGACTGTATTTTTAAATTTCCGCCTATAATTTTGTTACCTTAGCAGCACAAGCATTTGACGTTCATCATTCAAAGGAGCAACACCTTGGGGTATTTTAACACTCGAAGAGACAAGAAAATGAACCGGATATTTGTAAGTTTGGCTGTTTTATTTAAATACTTAGCACAGCGTCATACTACCCGTTCGGATTGTACGCTTAAGTTATATATACTCTGGGGTTAGGAATTGGGAAGGTTGAATATAGATAAAATAAACCCAGATTTGCGTGGTGGGAGAGTGAAAACTTATTTAAGAAAAACCACCCCAGTCCACCCGAGGGATATTCGAACCTCGATTTCACCCGTGCTCGGCAGTCTAGCTCAACACGAAACTTGTACGATAGCTAACTACGCCACCAAGGTGGTTCTATATGTATAATTAAAAGTAGTCAAAAATAGTATGAGGTTCTCTAATCGTTTTTTTAATAGTTGGATTATAATTTAATATTTAGTCTATAAACAAAAATAAAATGAAGTGTTTTTTTAACAGTTTGACCATAATTTAATACGTATGAATCGACAACTTAGTTCAGTCGGTAGGACGTCTTTATGATGAGCTAATATTCCCGGTTTAGGATGTTGGTATGGCCAAAATATTTATCATTAATCTAATTGGGGTCTCTTCCTTCACAGTGGTGAATTAAATTATTAGTGACTAGTGAACTGTTTTATTTTTTTAAGTTTTTTGTAAGTGGTGTACTTATATTATCCACTGTTTGAGAAAGTACATGTTAGTGATATATGTATATATACCGTGACGTAGTAGGGGGGCTCCAGGACACTTCCTCCCCCCCAACAAGGACTCTGATCACAGACCAACTTAAACAGTTACTCACGCTAGATCGTGTTTAATTTTGAACTCTCACTTATGTTCCTTGTGTGTTTTAGTTTGAATAAATATTATTTTTTCATTTTTATACGGTATCTCGGTTTGTAAATATGCTATAACCTATAGTATTTCAATACCATGGTATTCTTGTATGAGTTAAGTGAGCCGTGATCTCACACAAATTTAATGTGTACTTACACAGTTTGCACGGGATATGAGGGGGGATCTGTATAATAGAGATAGTTGTATAAGGGGGGGGGGAGGTACAATCAGACCGATATATAAAGGAAAGAGTAACTCTCCTTTAGGGCTCCCCATCCTCCCCTTCAATATGAAATTCTAGACACGTCAATAATATAACTATATATAAACCAAATTGCATAATTAACTAAATTGTGACACAGTTTCTAGTAAAATAATGCATGATTTTTTTAAGTAATAATTTGTAATTTTTGTATCGCATGGTTTTACAATCATTTCTAAATGTTACTATATGACAGCAACTATTTGGTGGAATATGTTGCGTTGCTTAAGATAATTAAGTAACGCATTCATGGAGGTACACGAGTGGCTTTCCACATCCTCCGATTTAACTACCTTAACCCAGGACACACACACACCACCTAGACCTCCCCCTCCCCTATCATTAATTTATTCATTGTGAACAGGAAAACCCCAATTTTACTAATGATACATTTTTAAACCATGAATCAAACCCAATATCTTAATATCAGTAAGCAAACACGTTACTGAATGAGCTGTGTCGGACATACATTTTAGTGGTATTAACTTATTTTACTTAAACAATATAAAACCAAATTATAAATTTTTTAATAATTTAAAACAATACAGTATTATTTATATTTTTTATTGAGGAATTCTCCATCAAGATATCATATTCTGAAAAGTGACACCTGGACATGGGAATCGAACCTGTGACCTTTGGCTTAGTACGCCGATGCTCTCCCCACTGATCTATCTAGGAATCATTCCGTGCCCAGGGTCATACTACACTCATATTTTAAGGCAGAGTTTATGATGGACGTGCGGAAATCAGAATCAGAATATGATATATTGATGGAGAATTCCTCAATAAGAAGCATAAATAATATATTCGGCTATTTAATTCTTAAATATGTGATCCCTTACAATTATAATAATTGTACAAATGGCAGCATTAAGCCAACTACCGAGTCTAAGGTGACTGCGTTATCTGATAACTCGTGATCTTAATAAAATAAATCACACTTTAGTAGCCGATTATTTCCGTACGTCCATCATAGACTCTTCCTTAAAGTCTGAGTGAAGAATGATCCTGGGCACGGGACGATTACTGTATAGCTCAGTGGTTAAAGCATTGGTGTACTATGACAAATGTCCCGGGTACGAATCCCGTGTCCAGGTGTCATTTTTCAATTTTTACAATTAATAGTGAAGGGTAATACCATTGCCAACAGTGATGCTCGGCGGCTTTCAAAATTGTACCTTAACAGTGAAGTACTATCCTGACAACTATAAAAACAATAAAAAGCACTATTCAAAATATAAAATTTAGAAGCCGACTCAATGATAGAGATAGGTGCAGAGTTCTACACTACCTTGATCACTTCTCATCAGTCAACTCGTAAATAATATTTAGAAATAATTTTCAAATATCGCCCATAAATGGCGACCCAAAAAATGTATATATCAGATTGATAAATTTACCCCAATAGAATCTGTCCATTTATTCCTCATAATGAGCCATGTTCAAATATTATGACAAAAGAGATAAATACAAAAATGCTATACTCTAGGTAGAATATCGATACTATTAAAATAAGTAAATAAAAGTTAGTCACAAGCAATTAAAAGGTAAATTGAAAAAACATAATTAATCCCAGACCTAGGTTTTGTGAACGAACTATTTGGTGAGCAATTTGCAACTATAAGTTTAAATCAGTACATTTGATCTCCACATGACCGATAGATGCGCAACTTTTAGTTCATACATGGTACCCATGTTAAACAATATTATTTCCATAATCTGTGTATTTTGTAGCCTGTACTATTAGGCTACGTAATTTGTCTATAGGTGTGTTTTATATTCATTATTTTTTTGTGTGAAAATTATAGAAGTTGGTTTATGATTAAAACAGTATTGTTAAAATCGACTTCGAAATCTTGGAACTAATTTGTGTAGGTGAAGATTAATTGAAAACATTGAAAGAAAAACTAAGAGATATGCTAATAGTGTGAACCAATGTTCAAAAATTGATTTCTTTTTTAAGATAAGCAAAAGGAATTCAGGAAGTATCAAAACAATTTCCCACCGCTATAGGTTACTATGTTAGCAACTTTTATACTTTAAAAAATTTAAATCAAAATAATGCTTTAAAAATTGCTACAAAGTTTTTGAAACCCTTAAAAAACTGTTTTAAGAACGTTTTTCTATGAAAGTTGAAATAGTTCTATTACACATTTTAAAGCAATAAATATTATTGTTAATTTTTTTAAATGCCATTATGTTAAAATATTGACAGCAACTTATACTAAAGAAAAATATCATGGATACATGAAATAATAAATATTAACTTCTGGGTTTGCATTTAATGGAATACATCAAAATATGATCTTCGTTTCCAAATGTAATAATAATAAGGTGGGATGGAAGGGGATGAGGGAAAGGGTTAATGTTTTAAATTTTTTATGGCAAAAAGTTTTTGGAGCAAAATAATTCAAATCTTTCTTCGTTACAAATATATAATTTAATTTTCTTCACATGGCGAACGCAAAATTTCTTGAATATATCTCAAGTGTTTTCTGTAATTTAAAGATAACATTTTCTCGTCATTTAAACATTTTGTTTGGTAATGCCGCCATGTCCATGACAGCTATTCAGGAACTGTTGATATAAACATGTGAAAAAAATTAAACTCTATGTTAGCATTTTGTTCAAAATAATATTTTGACACAAAAACTGCAAAATTTCTGGCCTTTGTTAGTGTCCAATTCTATACCACTTTTAATATTAAATTAAAATTCGATTAAAAAACTGAAAACATATACTAATTTAGTATAAAATAGTTTAAAAAAGTATATCGAAACAAAATTATCACCTCAGTCTTTAATATAGTAAGATATCACCGAGACATAATTAATATTATCTGTTCGAAACATTTTAATCAGTATTTCTTTTTAGTGTATCATTTTATATTTTCTTTTATTAACACAGTTTTTATGTTCGCACACAACACTATTTCAAACAATTTTATCAAGTCATTAAAAATATTTTAAATAACCAGTTATGTCAATAAGATGTTGAAAAATTCACGTTGGTAGTGAAACTGCCGACCATATCACATGTCCGGAAGAAAAGTAATACAACTCAAAAATCTGTATTTTTGAGTTATGCTCTTAAAATAATCGTAAAATTCCCATATTTTCTGCAAGAAAAGTGCCATGTAGTTAATTCATAATGGCTTGGCTAGATGGCACTAAATCCACTTTTCTTTTGGCGGGAATACGCCAACCGATTTGTGAACAGTGACACATGTTACTTGTGTTCTGAGGTTAGACTAGGAATGATCGCGCATTGTCAAGAAAGCGTCACGTTTTGTTAAGTGATTCGGAATTATTTAAAGTGTTTGGCAGAACAGTGACTTATTTAGGATTGTGTCATTTTTCTTGAAAATGTAAGACAATTTTTTCCAACATTACTTTTAATTTGGGTAATATATTGAGATGTGTCTATCTTCTAGAGATAAGTTATTTGAGTTTTTCTTGTGTTTGAGTTAATTTGCTAGATATGTCATTATTCATGAAAACATTTGCATAGTTTTATTTAGTTGCCTTTCTGTCATGCCCATCAGGAGAGGTTTCCTCCTACTATTATATCTCAAAAATAAATGTGTTAAATTTAACCGTGTGCAACATTCAAACATAAGATGGTTAATGCTATGTGTGGCAAGAGGCGAAGGATCAAAGTGGAGTGAATGAAATTGGTTCCTGTATATTATGATACTTGCACATGATAGTACGATATAAAAAGATAGGCAATGAATCAAGAGACGAGAACAAAATAAATGTAATATTTTATTCTGATAACTCTGCAGGACAACAGAATAATCAATTTTTGATTGCAGCTTACATGCATGCTGTTTTGAAATATGATGACTTAGCGAGTATAACACATAAATTTTAGGTTCAGGGCACAGACAAAATGAGGGGAATAGTGCCCATTCTGTAATAAAACAACAACTTAAACAATCAAAAAGATTGGGTCCAGCATACCTTTCCGATCTACATGTCATGCTAATTAAGAGTGCTAAAAAAAACTGGCCAGCCATATTAAGTTGATGAAATTTGTCATGAAGACATCTATGTATTAAAACAGTTGGCGGCTGATTTGGTGTTCAACGCTTTTCCAAAAATATAAACGGAGAGCCTGTGAAAGTTTCTGATATCAAAGTTAATAAAATACTGAAGAAATTCCCATGGAGATTGTTATACAAAACTTCTTACGAACAAGAACAGTACGATAGTGTGTTGGTATTGAACCAAAGAAAAAACACAAGAAAGCCACATTTGAAAAAAAGCTTACAATCGCAAAGTTGGCATCATAGAAAAAAAACAGGTTGGTTGTCACTGTTTGGAAAAAAAATGTATTCTTATGAACTACTTACTATTTATAGATCTTTGTAAAAATTGTATCCTGAGAAGGAAATCCTTAAAATGTGTTCATTTACAATGCTCAGTTTTATTTTATTTTAAATGAGGGTGTATTGATGGTTGTCAAATAAAATAATATGTTTTCATATTGTGTTTTATTAGTTTTCACCAAAAGTATTAATATTTTTGCAAGAAAAGTGACACAAATCAAAACTGCGTTAGAAATGTTAAAATTATAATTTTTTTACTTTTTAGTAACACATACTTTTATGATTGTAAAGCCTAGGTTAGTTGTGATTATTTTAGTTTTTATTTTAAATTCCGTATAGTTACCATTTAAATATAACAGTTATAATTAGCAATTTAGAAAGCTTAATTTGCATTTCCTGAAAAATAGTATTTTTTGTGTTGTTTACCTTTTCCTCCGGACAAGCAATATGTTAGCCAATCCTGGCATTATACTGTACTTGGTTGTTTATAGGTCGTGGTTCTACTGTTGACGCTGCTGCTCGCCGTGGCGTGGGCGGTACCCGCGAAACTGCTCGATAAAGAGACGCTCCTGGCGGAAGAGTCAGCGTGGCCAGGCCGGCGCACACACAATCCACCACAACGTTATCCTAACAAATGGAATGGATGACCTCTAGATTTAAAAGTTTAGCAAAACGTTGGTAATTTTGTATATTTAGATACCATTTTAACTAATGTTTTGTACCATGCATAGCGTATGTAAATCTAGATGCTATGAACATAAGATATGAATAAAATCTATAGAGTGACTATTTCAAATCATTATTATAAAGCTATAATTTTAAAATCCTAACATCTCATCCAAACCAATAACAAGTTAAAAAATTATGAACAGTTTTTACTTACATTATAACAATTTGGTAACCTAATGGGGATACTAGCAACAGTGTCGGACATAGCGTATTTGAGAGCCAGGGTAGGACCTTCCTTTGCCCCTTCCAATATCATAAATAACTCTTAAATTTAGACATGCAAAAAATGTATTTTTTTTCACTAAAATATGTAAATAGTACACTACTGTAAAAAAACTATAAAATATGAAAAAATCTAGTCATTTAAAATTCAATAAATAAGCAATAACTACTTAATTTTATGGTATTAAAAAATTTCAATCTCAATTATTAACCTAATATTCAAAGAATCATATTTTCTGCTTTTGAGCCTAAATTTCTGTAATACCTTCTATGAATGATCCCACAAAAATTCACCTTATTTAAAAATCCATATTCAATTAAATGTAAAGCCAGATTTTTCAATGTTATCTGGCTCATGGAGAAGCATAATAAATTATTCTTTATAAATTTCAATTTGGAAAAACTTATTTCACATGAATAAATAGAGATACGAAAAGTACAAATGAATCCTAAGCACATGACACTCTGAACGTGATTCACAAAAATCACACTTCACAATAAACTCTATAAACTAAAATGCGGTCCATTTATTTGGCTCTTCAACCAAGATTTTGGCAACATTCAAATGCCTCCGCAGTCGTCTAATTTATAAAACAATTATCATCAGAAAGTTCATTGAAAATTGAGTAAAATAATTCAGAATATTCCTCCAAAGTGCGTTTTTTGTCGCAACAAATAAAATGTTTGGTTGAATAACAGCGATGATTGATAGAATTTTATCCATTGCCTTAGAATGAATCCCCAAAAGTAGTGGCCCTGGCATTTGGGAACTGCGCTCTGATTGGTTGAATGTTATCATGTAACAGCGCCCCTTGCTCTCTGACTAGCTGTTGTTTTTCCTTCTTCCCTCTCCTGACCCTGTTTCCAGTATTCTGAACTTGTATTATTCGTTTTTATTTAAGTTCATTGTTTTTTTATGTGTGCTCAATGGTTATTTATGTATGCTCAATGCTTTTTTATTTGTGCTCATTGGTTATTTATGTCTGGGTAGGATTGATACAGGGTATTGGAGTTTTTTATTTATTTATTAGCGTGCAGTCCATTGTGCCGGGAATTCCTCCCATGACATCGATAGTGAGCGCTGGGAGCATCTTCTCTGCCCAGCCGCTTAGCGAAGTGTGTAACCACCGAGCAGCTGACAGCATATCCCAGCCCTAAGGCCCCTTTCACTTCTACCTCACTCCCCACCCTCATTAAAGTGCCACGGGACAGAACGAACTAATTACACTGAACGCTCCCTCGCTCTGTTAAACTACCTTTCACTTCACCCTTCCACTCCCCTCACTTAATCAAACCATTTCTCAGTGGGGGTTGTCAAATGTCCTAACAGTAACTTGTTATAAATTTCGAAAGAGGGTAACAACGACCTTGTTGCAGAGTCATGAAACCCTAAGGCAACTTGGTGCAAAGGTTGTGGCCTTCTGATAGTCACCGATTCAGATGTGCTTTTCCCCGGCCCTTATATGCCACTTGGCGCATCAGTCGTGGCCTTCTGAAGGCCAAAGGTTCAGATGTGCTTTATAAATGCATACTCTAGGAAAAATGATTAGATTTTACCCTTCTAAGAGTCTTACATTTAGACGGCGTACATACAGGGATTCAAACATATATATCTTTAGCACAGCTAGTTCCTGCACCCCTGCCACTTTACCGGTGGACTAGATTTTTCTAGGCCAGGTAGAATGTGTACCCTCATTTTCTTCAAACGTCTATCACTCTGTCACCGGGCGACTAGTAACGCCCTATACCATGCGACCATATATGCAAGATTACAAATATTGTTATAAAATGCACATGAGGTCATTAACCCTGGCAACATTACCCCCAGCAATGGGTTATACCGGTGTCGTCATCACAATTTTGACACCCATCCCTTACACCCCTATGTGGTAATGCTTTTTTTTCCTGGTGATGTCAAAACTAGAGATCATTGCCAAAGCTATAATTATTCACAATTAGGGGCCTTGAAAGACTTAAAGTGATTTATATTACTCTGTTTGGGCCACTATTCCTCACCAAAAAAGTCTACTAACATCGGTTGTTTGGTATCGTCCGTCGACATGCGTGGATGTAGGTTTCCGTCATGAACCGGAGGAGTAAGGTAGAAATATTCCAGTCTTTACGTGGAGTGAGGCAGAGTATAAAACCACCTAAGTTCACTCAAGTGAGATTCGCATTCACGATCTCTATCGTCATAACTATATGAGTTAAACGTACCCTTGTCGTGTCAAACGTTTCTGTATTAATAATGATGGTGCGATAGGGGTGATTTAGAAAATGTTCCGGAGGGAGAAATACCAACAGTTTACCCAGCAGGTATTTCATTTCCCCTTGCCAGAATTAAATGAGGTTGACATTTATACAGCGTTGTAATGTATTGATTTGGATTAATCTAAATTATGTAAAAAGTCATGGATGAAGGAAATTTTTCTTTAAAGTAATATAGGTAGAGTATCCTTTTAAGATTCATCCATGAACAAACACGCGTTTCTCAGAAACTATCTGAAAGAGCAGTCACCCCCAAAATATATTTTTATACTATCTTTCTTGTTAAAAGAACAACTGCGTTGTTTCTTGTTTAAGGGAACAGTTTCATAGTATTTGGCAGAAGACGCCATTTCTCTATACCAATAAGAAGCTAGCCTTCACAAAACCTGTCGCTAGGACTCTTTCTATTGGTTAGTTTTTACATTGTTGACCAGGGGAGAAAATGCAAGGGGTATGTCATATATTAACTATTGTGCGTATGTTTAAGGCATTGTGTGTGTGAAAAAGTGTAAGTGAGGAAGTGAGGATGTAAGGCAGTGAGGATGATCTTACTCACAGTCAAGCACATTATAACAAATAAATCACATCAGTATCACAAGGATGCAGTAATGTAAAATCTTTTAATTGAAATATGTACAAGCAATACAATTGACGCCCAAAACTGAGGCGCGATAAACCGCTATCACTACAATTGACGCCCAAAGCGCGAAGCTTTTATTCCATATCACTACAGCGTGCTCAAAATTATTTGAACTACGATATTTTTAGCACAGATAATGTCTGTTTGAATGGTCGTACTTACTTCCGAGTGCGCCCCCCATTTGCGAAGGTGTTTCACTAGTCGACTAGCTTTTCCGTCCAGATAAATGTGTACCAGCATTTAGTTTGGGAAAACCCTACAAATAGTTTCACAGTTTAGATAGCTTTTATAAATTAACTAGGTTTGGTTTAAGGTAAGGTAGCAATTACACATTTAATACACACAGAAAGTCAGACAAACGTTAATTTTTATTCATAAATTGTGACGGTAGATTGCCCCCTAAAGAAAAAATCAAAAAAGATTTAGTTATTTTAGAATTAACTGTTTTTATTCCTTGAACGACTTATAACAACATTAAAAAGTTTAATTTCAATTTCATGTAATGCTCTCATCTATATTTTGTCAAAATAATATATAACTCGAACATTAATGCATAAGTAATATTGAACTGAGTAATATGAATTTAATGTCCACAACTATATTTTGATGATATAATATATAACTTTTAAAAAAATTCATAAGTAATATTAAATACGATTTTAAATATCATTTAATGATCGAAACCATATTTTATTGACATAATAAATAGTATTCACACAAAACAAATAAGCCGACCTGAACAACAAAGAAATTTAATGTTCACGAGTATATTTTGATAAAATAATATATACCTTTTACATAAATCGATAAGTAATATTAAATACAATTTTAAATATCATTTAAAGCTCGGAACTATAATTTGTTGACATAATAAATAAAATTAACATAAAATAGGTTAGCCACACAAACAACAAAGTAATTTAATGCCCGCAATTAAATTTTGATGGAATAATATAAAACTTTTACAAAAAATCATAAGTTATATTAAACACAATTTTAAATGTCATTTAATGCTCGAAACTATTTTTTTTTGACATAATTAATAGCACTTACACAAAACAAATAAGCCATTTAATCAACAAATAAATTTAATTTTCACGACCATATTTTGATGAAAAAATATATATAAATTTACAAAAATTCTTAAGTAAAATTAAATAAAATTTTATATAATATTTAATGTGCTCAACTATATTTTGTTAACATAATAAATAACATTTGCACAAAACATGTTAGCCACTGAAATCGCAAGCCAAAATTAGAGAAAGTGCGCCCACATTTTGCATTGATTGAGAATGTAAAGTTAATTAGAAAACAATCCCTAAATAAACTCAACGGTAATGAAGGAATTTATACCATTTAGATATAAATTGAATACTATACCATTGATTTGTTTAGCTTACCCTCAATATTTATTAAAACTTATAATTCCCGTTTAAAATAAACACACACCTAAAACTTACCATTGTTTTACATGTCTAATATTTAACACAAGGAAGAATTAAGCCTGAATAAATTAGATTTATTAAGGGAATTCATCTTAATTTTCCAGAGTTGGAAGTGGAAAACGATTTATATAAATTTACCACCCAAAATAAAATTCTTCTAGATTAAGCCCCACCTTTCCCATAGCTGGTTTCTAAAATGGAAACTCAAACGTGATCTGGCGCCCATATTAATTATATTCACACGAGCTTGACACATTTTAGCACCGCGTCTAACTACCCTTTTGGGTTTTGCGCTCAAGTACTAATTACACTAATGGATCAGGAATTGGGAATTTTGAACGCGTATTTTCGTAGAGGAAGAGTGAAAATCTATCCCCAGTTTACCCAACCGAGGTTCGAAACTCGATTTCCCCGTCATGACCATACCGGTCTAATGCTCCCAGAGCTCATTAGCAATGCCGGGGGAGGAACGCCCGTTGTCGTGGACTGCATGCCAATAAATAAATAAAAAATTCTAACGCCCCATCACAATCCTACCCACACATAAAAAAAACATAAATAAATAACCAATGAGCATGAACCCTCCTTAACAAGATTAAGGGGAATACAGGAGTTCCAAAGAATAACATAAATATAATGGGGCAAAAATGGGCAATAGGAGCTAGTGCTTGCAGTTCTTTGCTTTGATTGTCTGTGGACAAACATACAAAATTCAGACCCCTCAACTCCCACCCGTTGCGGAGTTTAATAAGACAACGGTCTATCTACAGAGATAGTTAAAAGAACGAAGATTAATCTAAAAAAAAATACAACAAATTAAAGACTCCATCAATAACACAACATAAAATAAAATAACTAGGATATGGTGGATTAGATTATGAATAAGAATGGGAAATATTTTCAAGTTGGTATTTATTTAACAGGCAATCAATCCTTTGAGAAAATATATAATTAACATAATGTGACAAAATTGACATTTACGAGATATTTGAGGCAACGTTAGTGTGTGCAAGCAATATATATATATAACCTTGTTAAAAAGTGACATGGAAGAAATAATAACACTCACGAAGCCAGACCAACTTGACTCGTTCCGACTCCTCTGCAATACACCCGAGACGCTCATCACCACAGTATCAGCGCCCAACTGAACTGAGCTTTGTGCCTCATCACCGGCCAAGTGGTTGGGCTCCTCCTCCCCCCCAACTCTTCTCCCAAGTGGACAAGAGACATGTGGTCATCAGTCTGCGTGCGCCGCTCTGGCGCATTGTAGATAAACTTCTACGGACTATTTTTCAACGTGCTAACTACGCCCATTGGTTCTCGAGATTATTCTCGAATACTCCCCCCCACCCCCTTGTGTTTGTTCCTTGCCCTGAGAACACATGTGTATCACATAATGTATATAATGGTATGAGCCCAGAGGAGACACACACATTACGCTCTGGGCTTTCGAAGTTAAATAGCCTAACCTTTGTAGGCTCGACGCTATATTACAAATTCTTTATGGCTTTAATCACTATCTTTCAAAATGCAATTTATATCAACGACTAATGTCTTTTGTAACTATATATTACGTCAGCCCTTATGGCAAGGTTTACTTTATAGACGTTTGGTCTCCTCTGGTATTTTAGAAATCTTTAATTGTCAGAAGATTATTTATATTTGCCGCCTTGTTTCTTGCCAAGGTTGGATAAATGTGGGATCGCGAGTCGACAGGAAAGCTTATGATTGTATGAACGCCATGTTAGGTGTTAGAGTTAGGTTAGTTCTTTGTATATTTGCTGGTGTCTATCTTTATATATTAATTAAATGTGGGGCCGCGGGCCACCCAGGACTTATATTTCTGAGGACGTATTGTTTGCTATTAAAACCTTTAGGATATCTTACTGTATTTAAACTTTAGACTAATGTCCAATATTAGTATAGCGTCAGTGCCATTGTTTAGGTAAAGAGGCGTAAGCTATTGACTCACCCAATGTTACGAATCATGAGAAGGGGTTGTCTCTCTGCTCATGTTGACGATTGGCTATTTTTTTGTATTATTTGTTATTAGGAAACTGGAGACCAATTTTGTTAGGCTTTTATGCTGTTCTCTGAGTACGCCATTTTGAAGGCGTCTAAATGTAAGGTGCCACCTGTTGTTATTATTGTCATAAGGTCCTTCAGGACCCGGTGGTGTACCTTGTGCCTTGCTGCCCTTCTGGCATATGATTGTCATTAATACTCCTAAGTGTGACTCCCCCTTTGAGTTGTACCATGTTTTATTTGATAATAAAATTATAACTCTCTTGTACTTGCCTCTGTCTCTTATTCTTTGTGAGATAATGCTGGGGGTAGGTCACAAGAGAGAGGCTGCACCACTCTGCTGTCTTTGAGGGGAGTTGACGCATGCTTAGGAGCCCCGGGGCTGAGAGTTGGATGTGGAACCACCCTTTTATATTTTTTGCTATGATTGTTTATGTGTTAATTCCATTTGTTTATTTTTCATTCTTTCTGTGACCATGGAGACCACTCTACAAGCCGACAAGTCTACCTTCGTCTCTT
Organism: Timema douglasi; assembly: GCA_901482245.1. Classification (NCBI taxonomy): domain Eukaryota; kingdom Metazoa; phylum Arthropoda; class Insecta; order Phasmatodea; family Timematidae; genus Timema; species Timema douglasi. Next base: position 15,121 of record CABEEJ010001060.1, on the reverse strand, counting down.
CTAAATCGGAAGTGTATCACCTGAGCCGTGATCAGTTAGTGGCCGAGCTGGTGTCCAGATACATCGAAGTCCCCCCCAGTGTGAATGTGGGCGAGCTCAGACTTATACTATGTGGGGAGATTGGCAGGACTGGGGCGGCTTAGACTGATTCAGGTATGGACGCGGGTGAGAGTGGAAAACCCGCTCCTCCTTTGAATTACCCCTCGTGCCCGCCCTCTACATTTACTAAATGTCAAAAGAAGGTTCTTTTGGATATTTTAAGCCGTATCCCCGTATTGTGATGGCCAGGATCACTCCGCGCTGTTCAAATTTTTAGTTGAAATTAATAGAGCATCTTGCTTAAATTTGGCTAGTGAGGGTGAGTTCTTGACCCTGTGCCTGTCTAAGACATCGTGATTCTTAACCCAGTTGTTCTCCCGTGCGATTCGGGACCATTTATCTTGCAGGTCGCTTACCGACCTTGATTTGGAGGTTCTATAGCCTATCAGGGTAAGGGAAAAATTAAGTAGGGAAGTTATCCATCGATTCCAATACCCCCATGAATCTCTGAGGAACTTCGTGTTGTCTATAACCGAAGCGGCTCAGGTGCTTAATAGTGGTCTCGCGGAGAACTAGATAGTTGACATTATCCTTGAAAATGTCTCCCCCATTACCCGGCGGCACTTTGTGTTTACCATCAGGCCTCTCACAATGCAGGATCTCTTTTCACTTGCCTCAGATATGGAAAATACCTTGCTTTCTGAGATTGAATATCTGTCCGCCCACACGCCCGCGGCAACGTATCGCGCTCGTACGGGTTCGACTCCCGAGACCACACGTATGGCCTTCTCGTTGGGTGCTATAGCACCTGATACTCTTCCGGGGGATATTTCTAGGAACGTTGGTACTAGGAGTTCGGCCCCCCGCGACCTCTCACGTATTAATTGTTTCCGGTGTAAGAGGTTAGGGCATATACAGAGACAGTGTAGAGTGAGAAACCTGTAAGGCGTGCCCATAGTCGTGGTTCGGTCACGCCGAATTATCTTAAACCAGGTGTCCCCACTCCCGTCGTTACGGTACAGGTGGGAAGAGTTAGTGGTTATTGTTTGTTGGACACGAGCCAGTCATTCTTTTGTTTGTGTTAAGTTTTTGCATGAGTTGGATGGAAAAGTCAAATGTGACTACAAATTAGTCTCCCCTAAAACTTACGCTATAACTAACGGTCACAGTATAGTTGTAGACTCTCAGGTGATTATTTCTATTAAAATAGGTTGCTTTTCGTGGAAACGTCCATTTTACATTGTCCCGGAATTATCTTTTGACATCATTCTAGGGAACGACTTTATGTTTCACGCTCAGGTTAAGTTAGATTTAGGACGCTTGGAAATGTCTTTAAACTTTGAGCCAAGTACACGTATTACATTTTGTATTGGGGACAGTTCCCCAGGCTTGTTCTTGATTGTGGACGAACGTGTAGCTATTGATCATTTAATAGGCCAGTTCTCTGACGTGATCACTGACCGATGGGGGAAGTGTGACGTTTTGCCATACGACATTGTTGCTCTGGACCACATTCCCGTGAGATCAGGTCCTTACTCCTGTGAGCTGCCTAAGTTAGAGATCTTTAGGAACCTCATTCAAGACTTAGAGGATAAAGGGGTTATCCGCGTTTCTAAGTCACCATATGCTAGTCCCGCATTCATCATCCCGAGGAAAGGCCATGGACATAGAATTATCGTTGACTATAGAAAACTTAATAAAAAAATTGTTTTTGACCCCTACTCCATGCCCAGTATCGAATCCGCCTTCCAGCATCTCAGTGGATCCAAATATTACAGCCTTATTGATTTAAATGCCAGATTCCTTCAATGCGCCCTGTCTGAACCTTCAAAAAAATACACCACCTTTATCACACCCTGGCAGGTCTACGAGTTCAATCGCGTACCCTTAGGTATTAGCTGCGGGGGGCAGGCCCTTAGTAGGGTATTGGACCACATCTTGGCTGATTTAAAATATGACTTTTTATTCAATTATCTGGACGATATTTGCGTCTACAGCAAGTCTTTTGAGGACCACTTGCGTCACGTTGAAGCTGTATTACTGTGCCTGCGCGACGCCGGGTTGACCGTTAACCCCGAGAAGGTCTCCTGGGCCAAAATATCTGTCCCATACCTTGGTTACATTATTTCTGAAGGAAACCTCCTCGTCGACCCCGAGTGGGTCAAGCCGGTCTTAGACTTTCCTGCCCCCAAGAACATCAAAGGTGTCTTACGCTTCTTAGGCATGTGCGCCTACTATGTGAGATTCATCCCTAACTTCTCTGAGATTGCTAACCCTTTGAACACAGTAAAGAGGAAAAGAGCCACGTTCACGTGGGGACCCGAACAGAATAATGCTTTTACCGCACTCAAGCGCCACCTCGTTTCTCCTGCTGTCTTGCGTATTCCCGATTTTTCCCTCCCCTTTCAATTGCACGTAGACGCTTCTTCTGTAGTGCTAGGGGCCGTTCTCTCCCAATAAACACCTGAAGGAAGTAGGCCAGTAGCATTTTCTAGCAGGACTCTTAGCCCGGCTGAAAGGAAATACAGCGTGTATGAAAATGAATGTCTCAGTTGCATCTTTGGTATATATAAATTCACGGATTACCTTGAGCTTCGCCCATTTGACTTATTCACCGACAACATGGCACTGAGTTGGATGTGGAACCACCCTAAGCAGCTCGGGAAAATTGGTCGGTGGGTCTGGAAGTTGTCCAGATACAGCTTCACCACCCACCATGTGGCCGGTAAACTCAATGTTGTAGCTGACGCGTTGTCCCGTATGTCGGAGGGTAAGGAGCCCGTTGGTGACGATATGGAAGGAAACTCACTGTGCGTCATACACACTATCCCAGAATCATTCGTATCTATTAAGGACCATCAATCTGAAGATCAATTTTGCTTGAAAATTATGGCTAGGTTAAAGAAGGGTGAGAAGGTAGATAATTATGGTATTTATAAAGACCTGATAATTGTTAGGATTAATAGTAAACTTAGATACTTTGTGCCCGAGAAACTCAGGCCGATGTTACTCGGGTATTTTCATGACTCTCTCCTTGGTGGCCATTGTGGTGTCCTTAAGACAGAACGCAAAATATCTAAAGAGTTATTCTGGCCCCACCTCGTCGCAGACGTTAGGGTTTGGGTACGCAAGTGCGAACCTCGCCAGTTAGCAAAACCCGCTCGTAACTCTAAATTTGGTTTCCACTCAGCGGATGTAGCTAAGAGGCCATGGGAAAATGTTTTTATTGATTATGTAGGACCGTTGACCCGGTCCAAACTTGGCAACACGTCTATTCTCATTGTTGTGGACGCCTTTTCCAAATTTGTCATTCTCATTCCCTTTAGGAATATGAAGGCTATGACGACGGTTAATGCCTTATGTAGGCGTGTGTGGGCGATCTTGGGAACCCCGAAGGTCATTGTGAGTGACAACGGACCGTTTTTTAGGTCCAGGGCCTTCGGGGATATGTGTTTCTCTTGGGGAATCAAGCAAGTGACGACCAGCCCGTATAACCCGTCCCCTAACCACGTAGAACCTTTTAATCGTAACTTGAATATCGCCCTCACGATTTTCCATCACCATGATCACTCTCGCTGGGATCAGGACATCGATGTTTTAAACACCGCTTTTAATGCAGCGTTCCATGATTCAGTCAAGGCCACCCCATCCTCAATCCTCCTCAACAGGGATTTGAACCACCCCTTGTTAACCAACTGGAATATTGACCCACTCCTGGACATCGCTAGTGATTGCCCATATGAGGAAAGATGTGAACTAGCCTTCCAAAGCCTCCTAAGATCCCGGAGAAAGGTAGCTGCAGCTTACAACCGAGGACGCATTCCCGTCTCGTTCAAGCCTGGAGACAAAGTTGTGTGCAAGTGTTTTCCCCTCAGCTCGGCTGGCGACAGATCTTCGGCAAAATTGGCTTATAAGTGGAGTGGTCCCTTGTCAGTAGACAAGTTCCTCACCCCGGTTTCGGTGATGTTAAGAGATGCTGCTGATCCCACCTTGGTGCGTAGAGCATACGTGAGCCACTTGAAAGCAGTAGTATAATGTGTCAATTGGTCTCCGCTAATGTGATGTGATTTCCCCTTTTGTAAAGTAATTATTTTCTTATGAGTATGTGTCAAAATCACGTGATTAATATTTAATTATATTTGTTGTTATATTTACTTAAATTCTATAGATAATTATGTATATGGGGCCTCCCTTTAACTTATTGTCACCCCCCTTTAACTTATTGTCACCCTCCTTTAACTTATTGTCATCCCCTTTAACTTATTGTCACCCCCCTTTACTCATATCTTCTAGATACTCCATCTCGCTCGTTCATCCCCGTTATCTTCATATCATCCCTTTTTGATTTACGTCTTTACTATTTAGAATATTAGTGTATTTTTTGTCTCTAGAACAATATATATGCATATAGAAATAAACATGCTTAAGTTAAGTATGTGCAACTGTTAATATGCGCCGCCTCGTCTGGGACACCATCAGCGCAATTCGCCCCGTATATGGACCATGCCTGATGGCAAGTATTGTGGCCAGACTAGTTAAACGGTGCGAGTGCTATGTCGCCTCTCGGTGATGAATTATGTGTGGTCCTGTGAGATCCCGGTTAATTGACGATGTCCTAAGGACTCATGTGTGCCGATAACGGACGTGTTTTGAGGAAGACTTGTGCACTGAATTGTGGACATGGTAAACCTGTGCATTGTGTGTTCTCAGATTAGCCTCCTGTTTCCTTCTGGTTCCACCCCCTTCCTCATTTTCTCTGCGTCGGGACGCCGAGCTACCGTACGGGGTCTACGAGCCAACCACTACGTGCGGTACCTATATCCATAGTAGGTGGCAGAACTGTTCTTCACTGTCACCGGCTACTCTTGGGGACGATATGAGATGCTGCATGTGTGGGAGTGGACATTCTGTTAGAGAGTCTGCCATGGAGTTCCGGTACGGGTCACCAAGGGGCTTGGTCGTGTCTAGAAGTGGCTTCCTACTAGAGCCTGTGACAATAACCAGCATCTTTTTATTCGGAGCCTGCCGTGGATGTCGGGGGTGGCGCCCCCTCATCGTTCACCCAGAGCTGAGGACTTATTCAGCTTCCCCCAAGGGGAGACATTAGTAACCTTGTTACAAAGTGACATGGAAGAAATAATAACACTCACCAAGCCAGCCCAACTTGACTAGTTCCGACTCCTCTACAATACACCCGAGACGCTCATCACCACAGTATCCACACCCAACTGAACCGAGCTTTGTGCCTCATCGCTGGCCGTGTGGTTGGGCTCCCACTCACCTCTTCTCCCAAGTTGACAAGAGACATGTGGTCATCAGTCTGCGCGACCGCTCTGGTGCATTGCAGATAAAACTTCTACGGACTATTTTTCAACGTGCAAACTACGCCCATTGTTTCTCGAACACATGTGTATCACAGAATGTATATAGTGGCGTGAGCCCAGAGGTGAGACACACATTACGCTCTGGGCTTTCGAAGGTAAATAGCCTAACCTTTGTAGGCTCGACGCTATATTCCAAATTCTTTATGGCTTTAATCACTATCTTTCAAAATGCAATTTATATCAACGACTAATGTCTTTTGTAACTATATATTACGCCAGCCCTTATGGCGAGGTTTACTTTATAGACGTTTGGTCTCCTCTGGTATTTTAAAAATCTTTAATTGTCAGAGGATTATTTAAATTTGCCGCCTTGTTTCTTGCCAAGGTTGGACAAATGTGGGATCGTGAGTCGGCAGGAAAGTTCATGATTGTATGGACGCCATGTTAGGTGTTAGAGTTAGGTTAGTTCTTTGTATATTTGCTGGTGTCTATATTTATATATTAATTAAATGTGGGGCTGCGGGCCACCCAGGACTTATATTTCTGAGGACGTATTGTTTGCTATTAAAACCTTTAGGATATCTTACTGTATTTAAACTTTAGACTAATGTCCAATATTAGTATAGCGTCAGTGCCATTGTTTAGGTAAAGAGGCGTAAGCTATTGACTCACCCAATGTTACGAATCATGAGAAGGGGTTGTCTCTCTGCTCATGTTGACGATTGGCTATTTTTTTGTATTATTTGTTATTAGGAAACTGGAGACCAATTTGTTAGGCTTTTATGCTGTTCTCTGAGTACGCCATTTTGAAGGCGTCTAAATGTAAGGTGCCACCTGTTGTTATTATTGTCATAAGGTCCTTCAGGACCCGGTGGTGTACCTTGTGCCTTGCTGCCCTTCTGGCATATGATTGTCATTAATACTCCTAAGTGTGACTCCCCCTTTGAGTTGTACCATGTTTTATTTGATAATAAAATTATAACTCTCTTGTACTTGCCTCTGTCTCTTATTCTTTGTGAGATAATGCTGGGGGTAGGTCACAAGAGAGAGGCTGCACCACTCTGCTGTCTTTGAGGGGAGTTGACGCATGCTTAGGAGCCCCGGGGCTGAGAGTTGGATGTGGAACCACCCTTTTATATTTTTTGCTATGATTGTTTATGTGTTAATTCCATTTGTTTATTTTTCATTCTTTCTGTGACCATGGAGACCACTCTACAAGCCGACAAGTCTACCTTCGTCTCTTCTAAATCGGAAGTGTATCACCTGAGCCGTGATCAGTTAGTGGCCGAGCTGGTGTCCAGATACATCGAAGTCCCCCCCAGTGTGAATGTGGGCGAGCTCAGACTTATACTATGTGGGGAGATTGGCAGGACTGGGGCGGCTTAGACTGATTCAGGTATGGACGCGGGTGAGAGTGGAAAACCCGCTCCTCCTTTGAATTACCCCTCGTGCCCGCCCTCTACATTTACTAAATGTCAAAAGAAGGTTCTTTTGGATATTTTAAGCCGTATCCCCGTATGTGATGGCCAGGATCACTCCGCGCTGTTCAAATTTTTAGTTGAAATTAATAGAGCATCTTGCTTAAAT
>CABEEJ010001059.1:147755-179181 GCA_901482245.1 Timema douglasi | reverse complement strand
GAGACAGCCTGCCCGAAGTTCCCACCCAAGATTTATGTAGTAATAAAAAGATAAGTTGTTACAATAATTATATATGTAGACTAATATAAGTGTCTCGATCAGTAAAGTGACGATGAGAAAAAAACGAGGTTTTATGTAAACAACCTAACTTGAATATATATTTATAGTACAGAAACTTTCTGAATTTAAATTTATGAGTAATGGTATAGATGTTGAAATCACTGTATTAATAATTATGAAGAGTTTCATCGTTGAAAATGTGAATATGCATTCTTATTTAATTGGTTGATTTTTTTTTTTTTTTGTAGGAATAAAGAGTTTCGTCTCAACGCCATCAAGACACAGATTCTGAGCTATCTTGGGCTGTTGGGGAAAGAACCTGTCATCAATACCTCCGCGTCTAACCCACAACAGATGGAAATAATGAGAACTATGTATGAGCGCATGCAGCAAAGTCCTCAGTGGCCACTTTCTGACACATACACAGAGAAAGTGCAGAGCTTTTATCCATCATGTGAGTCAACAATAATATTTGTATTTGAATTAAATTTAAATCTGTTGAAAATTGACACCTGGACACGGGAAATTAACCCGGCCGGAACTTTTGGCTTAGCAGTCCAATGCTCTACTACTAAACCATCCATGATTCGTCCCGTGCTGAGGATCATTCTTCACTTATACGTTTAAGGCTGAGACTATGATGGTTGTGTGGAATCATCAGCTACATCTGAGCGATCAATTTAGATCGTGAGCTATCAGATACCATAGCCATCTGCTACTTGGGAGGGCTGTTACGCTGCGAAGGATACAATACAAAACTGCAATTAAAGCGAATATCAATATCAACAGACAGTTTGCAGATCACTGTAATTACGGGACTGTCCTTATGGAGGGGACTAAATGAGACGAATCTTGGACAGTTCAGTGGTAGAGAATTGGCGCGCGAAGTCAAAGGTTCCGGCCGGATTCGATTCCCGTGTCCGGGTATCACTTTTAAACTAATTTCAATTAAATTGTGGTCTCCTCCATACTGACATTCACGTAATTACAAAGATTTGCAACCTGTGTGTTGATATTCATTGAAATAATAATGATTTGTTTAGTTTTTACAAATAAGTAATTGAGGCTAATTGTCATTTGGAGCCTTAAAATTATATCATAGTTCCCGCCACTATTGTTTTTTGTAGTTTAACAGTCCATTTACCCGCATTGGTGGTCGAATGATTTAGCATGTCAGTCTTGTGTTAGAGTGGATTGCCGGTTGTGGGGAGATCTGGATTTGAATTCTGGTTTGGCGTTCTGTGAGTGTATTTTCTTAAATGGTTTCCCACTCTCCCTCCAAGCAAATAAGGCTACGTTTCGTTTATAATTCTATATTTCTCGTCCATATTCCCAATATTTAGAGAAGAAACAAGCAAGAATATGGCTTCATTAAAATATTTTCAAAATTATATATTTGATAGTCATTACAAAAACTATAGCAACCAAATCAAAACATAATATCCCTTAAATATCGAATGGATAAAATACAGTCAATTGTGATCAAAATTAATTGAACTTAAATAAGTTATAATCTAGCTGCTGTATTAAAAAACATATTTTTGATTACTAGTGCATCAAATTATCATACACAACAATAATATTACTACAATACAATGAAGCAGGAAATATTAAAACATTGTTTACTCCAACAGGACTGTCATCTACTTTAGACCTTTTCAAAAATGTATTTTGAGAGAATCTTTGTGAATTGACATTATGTTGGCTCAGGCGAAATTCCCCGCAACACAGACCAAGACTTATGGAGTGATGAGAACTCGATGAACCTCCTATTTGACTTGAGCTACCCCATTGGTCTAGAAGGAGCCACTGTCAACATCATGGCTGCTAAGCTGCGCCTCCATAAGCTGTCTCATGTAAGATGGCTTAATCAGTATGATTAAGGTTATCTGGTTTTATTATATACACAAATTAAAGAGTGTAGTTTTATTTACATGTTTATTCATCGAGTGTTTATATAACTTAACATAGCTAGGCATATGTGTTAAGTAATGTTGAATGTGTGTTATCCTGATAATATCCGAACTGTCAAAATACCTATATCACAAACTGGTATCGTGGTCAGTACACCTGGTTACGAAACTAGGGTCTCGGGTTTGATTCCCGGCTTGTACCATGGTCAATTTTCCCGAAGGGGGAACTATCCCAGCTGTCACCAGAATTTGATTAATTAGGGTTAAGTTTAGTTTAAGATCATTCCTAGCTCCACATCTTCATAATCTCTAATCATCACATTATCTCATTGCGGTTACGACGTGTAGACAGCCTCCAAGTTATACCCTGGGTAACGTTCTGTTCCACCAGAGCGGTTAAAAGTATACACACACAGCCGCCCGAACTAGTTACTATCTTTATCCCGGTCAAAGTTGTTAATCGCTCAAAAAAAACAAAACGGAATACTTTAAAATAATGTGAAACTTTTGGACTTACTAAGCATAGCAAATAAATCTGTGGGCGGAACTTTGCAAATTTAAAAAATGAGCCTAATCAACATTTACAAAAGGAAAAGGCATAGTTTGAGAAAAAATTGCATGGTTTATTTGAACCCACTCAAAAGGTAAGCGCAACTTTTAATGCATGTCACGTCGATAAATTATACCAATCAGCATAGCGGTATATTACCGCGATGCTTCAGATTAGGCCTGCAAGCTAACTTTACCCCAATTAATGATTTAACAAAGGAAATAAAATAGCATACGTTTTGCAAACACACAATTTGTTTCGCTTTAGCTATAGTAAACTATAGTGGTACTGTACAAAACTAGTTCTTAGGTACCTGAAAATGCTGCATTTTACATGTCTATATGACACCAAAGCATTTATTTAATTTTCATAAAACAAAACAAAATCAAATAAAACAGCCGATTGTGGAATCTTTTTCTAAACCGAAAAAATCTCGTCACTAACAACGGCATGTAGGTAGGATGTATATTAAAAAATCTTGTAAGGTTTCTAAAAATGTTGAATAATACAACGAAAGCTTTAAACTAATAATATAAATAGACAGACCCTCCACCATGAATAATATTATTGTTTGAAATATCACTCAGAAATATTCCTACTTTGATTTAATTACTAGTTTAAAATAATTTTTTTTAGTAGTATTTATACTTTCTGTCATTTTCTGTAGCGATTTTATATAAAGTAGCATTGACTTTGGAAGCAAACTCTTCACACAGATTGGTAAAAATAATAGCAAATTATGACATTTTGGTGACGTCCTCATAGTTCTTGCCACCAGTTTTCTCCTTGTTTAATGAGTAAGGAGTATCTTTGGCGCAAAGTTTCACAATTTCTATACTTGCACCGTTTAGTGAGTCCAGGCACAGATATTTTAATAAATGGGATGCCTATTTTAATATCTGAGACGTTGCAGACCATAAATCTAGCTGTAACGTAAAATAATCTGATTGAATACATAGTGAAATTTGTCAATAATCTCCTTTTAAATTTGTTCTATATTTATTTCTGATCATGATAAAATGTTAGTTTACAATTTAAGCTTAACTATTATAGAATTATGAAGAAAATCGATATGAATGTAAATAGTCTGAATTATTTTCAACCATATTTGAATAAACTTAATCTTCTTTATGAAAATCGTGGTCAAAAATGTTTTAAATAGAGGTGGTGTTTAGGTTTAGTCCTATAAACTTAAAATTATATATATTCTTTATTAGTAGCAAAAATGACATAATATTAAGCATTGGATTACATCTGTTTAACGTAATTTCCTAAAATAAAATAAATGAAAAAAGTAACTAACTCTTTTGAAATACATAAATTTTCCACCAAGTTGTGGCAAGTAGATTAAAAAACTATTCAAAAAAATTCAGAGAAACACAAAACACAAATCATATTCCCTTCATATTATTGTTTTATCTAAGAAGATTTTGTAGGACGCAGATGGCCAAATTTATATATATATATAAATTAAATGATTCTTGTAATAATAAAGATTGGTTGTTGAAAATAAAAATTCTAATGGCAGTTTTACATGTAGCCGGAGTGAAAGTAGTGAGGAACTGAATTGTTGAGTTTATGGCGGTGTTCCTAACTTTTGAGATTAGAGTAGCTATCGCCGATTACCAGACTGTGCAGCGATTTTGATCTTAACTTCTTCCCAAACATAAATACAAATTACAAATACATTTTTAAAAAATATGTAGAAATCTGTATGGTTTACAAAAGCATCCAACAGCAATGGCCTTTAATTTTCTTTTTCAAGAATCTGCCACTATAAGAACTAAGTTTTTTTAAATTTATTTATGAAGTAGCTAGAAGATTGTTAATACGTTATGGAATTAATTCAAAACTAGTAACAATCCAAACTATAAATCCATTATTTTGCTAATGGTCAACTAATTAGCCTATCGCGTCTATATTTATATATTTTCCTCCTTTGTTACTTTTATTGTTTGTTTTTATTTATTATTTAGTTGTTTATTGCACCTAAATATAATGCATGAAACTATTTTTAGTTAATATGGGGATGCAGGGAACGCGATAAAAGGCCAGTGTTTTTGCAGTTTTTATATCAATACAATCTGTTGATCAAAATTTAAAAAATGCTTCATTACAAATATAAAGTTGATTTTCATAAAATGGGGATATTGACCACTCTTGAATATTTGTCTATCTGTCAAGGGTGTTCTGGAATTTAATGACAGCATTTAAAAATGTTGTCATCTAATTCCACTGTACTTATGACAGATATTCAATAACTGTTTGATATCACCATGAGAAGAAAATTAAACTTTATTTTTGTGCTGAAGAAATAGTTTATTTATTTTGACCAAAAAATGTTTTGCCATAAACAATGCAAAAACACTGGCCTTTTCTTGCGTTTCCTACATCCTCACCTTAAGCATGGCAACTTAGATAAAGAATAATGTGGATATTTTATAGACAACGTGCGTTGATGCACACTGCACTGATAGTGGCAGAATATTGAAACATAAAAGTGAAGGCCATTGCTGTAACCTGTAACAGAAATCTAAGCGTGGTTTATTGATGTTCCACACATGTTTGTACTTTGTTTCATATTATATTCGATGCAATGAATCAAATAAAAATCATCCGAATATAAAATAAGAGTTGTTGACCTGAATGATGTTCAAATTGATATAAAAAACTAAGAAAACAACACATTTTACCATTTTACTTGTAAGCCATGGATTGAAGTAAAACGAAACAGGAAGGCTAAAGCAATTTATTTTTTAGTGAATCTTGACCTATTCTCAAATGTGAGTTTTGTTTTGTTCGACGAGATTTAATTTTATAGATTAAACTATGCCCTGTACACATTAAACGTTGTAGCCCCTACATGACAATAATCTGGTTAAATAGTTGCATATACATTTCGTCGTTGTTCCTTGCATTATTGACAAAATAATAACTGGTTCATCTTAAGTTTTGGCATTGCTAATCTGTAGTTCATGGTATATCTTGGGTAAAATTTTACAGTATCAAGCGTTAACATTATACGTATCTGACTTCAATTTTATGGTTTATACAAGTTGGGTCTCCATCTCAAACGTTAGTCAAATTAGTTAAATAACCAGCTTTAATCAAATCTTTATAATTTATGAGAATCATAGCCAGAATTAACGTCTTGAAAATTATATTTAATTATAGTTGTGTTTAATCGAATAGGTGTACTAACAGTTGTAACATTTTGAAGCTCTAAAGTTTGCCACATTGGCACTTCAAGTTTTCTCAAGAGTGCCATCAACGACTAAACACGTTGTCCCTGCCTGCCTCCAGATAGTAAAGACATGTTCCTAATAAACTAAACTCAGTTCACTAGATACAAACAAACTGGTGCATTGATAGTGAAAGGTTCTTACTACCCATCTAAGTTATCCACACAGCTACACTAAGGGGGCAAGAATGAGTAAGTCACTAATTATTTGAGAGAAAATATACTTTCATTAACTTGAAAGTAGATTGATGAACTGTTCAGGAAAAGCTGTACAAACGTCTGGAATTCTAACCCTTATATACCTATCCCCAGTAAACTATAACAGATTAGAATAACGCCCTAGACCGTGAAGGTATTTAATTTATTTAAACCTACTCACATTTATACATTCCACCTTATTAGATATTTAAAATGTGTTCAAAAATGTTGGTCGCTTAGACCCCAAAGTTTCCCTATTCACCTATTATTTCCTTATTCCCTTGCCAAGCACAAATACTAAACTATTTTTCTTATCGGACCAGGTTCATAGACGTGGATCAGACCTGATACTCACTCAGCTAAGGGGATGAGCTTGTTTCCTTTTCATAAATGTGTATTTTAGCAAACTTTTTATTTGTTTTTTATAACTTTTTTTTCTTTATTTCGCTGAATCAGCTAATGCTGCCGATCATTTTGTTTATGTTATAAAATACAAGCTGTAATATTGTTATACGAGTATACCTCCTCTGATAGATTGAATAGCAAACTTTAGATTAATATCACTTGATTAAATTTTATTCAACTATCAGGACTGATTTTTGGGCAATTAATACTTGTCAGTTTATGATACAAATTAATTAAAATTTCAATTACAGAATTTTCTTAATGTGATAGGGTTTTATAGAGCACAATTTGTCTCAAAATGAATCATATGTTTAAATCAAACAGATATATTTAAAAAAAACTTGTTAACGTAGGCATACTTCAGTAATAGTGGAAAACTGGGATTAAAAGGAGATGGATTTCTAGATTAATGGTATTTATTTTCTAGGAAGAAAGATGGTGATAATGTTAGAACAGAACGTTTAGTTTGTGTTTGAACCATAAACCATTTCCATGTACAATCTTTATAAATATTCATATTTTTTTAAGGGTGATCATAAAACTACGGGAGAAACGTGTGCTACTCTGGCGTTAAGTGAGCTAGCGCAAACATCAACCGAAGACTTTCAACAGGACAATGGTCAGACCAAATCACAATATATGTCAACCTTACCAGTCACCCCTACATATAAAGACGAGAAGCAGGTTAGAGTGTCCGTATACTGGTACACACGTTCCCTTAAGAAAAACAGAGGTAAGTAAATCTTGTAAGCTAATTTTCCAAATAAAATATAGCTTGGAGCATTTAAAGTATAGCTTATCCTTCAGAAATACCAACAAAATAAAATAGCTTGATCAAATAATAGATGAATACATTTTGTTTGGTGTTTTTAAATTAAAAATAGCATAGAATAGCTTAATATTTCTAAGAATTTTCCAAATGAAATAATAATAATAATAGAACACGTCATAATACTAAGTTTTAGAAATGACCATTTTAGTTTATTCTTATCCAAGCAAGTAGTTTTCCAAACTGAGATTTGTGAATGCATATTCCTATTGGAGTATTCTTGATATTTAAAGTTAGTAAAGTACAACATTTATCAATTTTCTTAAAATTAGGGACATTTATATATGGCGTATTTGTACAATAGCTTGAGATTTAAAACAAAATATTTAGTGTTTATATTAAGCCTACCTCTCTTAAAAGAAAACTCTATTTGCTCATTTGCGCGGGAAAAAATCTATGTTACAAGATATTCCTTTAAGAAACACATATACTTAAATTAAAAATTAAATTAATCAACTTACAACACTTTGTATAATATGGTATCTCACATGGTACCTATTATTAGTTACCAATGAAAAGTAGCGGACTTACTTTGACCGATTACACCATGAAACTATCTTATATGCCACATCATAGTGTAATCACTAATCAAGCAAGTTAAGGTGTTATTTTTCAAGGTTAACAAAGTGTGTATCTTTTTGGATTATTACCAGGGAATATATACCTACTATGGATGGATAAAATAACAGTTTCCTAAAACAATGGTAGAATAGATTAAAATAAAAATAAAATAAAATTTTATTGTTATTCATACTATTTGTTTAAATAATCTCGATCGTTTTTGTAGCTTTTACTATTTACATTTAATTTTATAATTTACTTGTTTTATAAAAGTAATTACTTGTCAAATAAAATTAAAAGCACCCACATCGTCGTTTAAGATGAAGATTGTTTTATACTCGTAAGTCTACATTCCGTTTGCCCTGAAATTTAGCGCAATCTTACTTTGATGGACTACACCAGTTTTTTTCACACTGTGCTCCTCAGAGAGAGTCTTTGAGCTCCTCCATACTTAACTCAGGCTCCATGAGGCTGTTTTAAAATATTATTTATTTATTTTCACACTATAGAAAGCATCAGAAATGAAGATTACCAATTTTTTCAAACCAGAATAAAGGATATTTGCCATTGTCAACGAATTTTCTTCAAAATAGAAAGAACAATATAGAGATTTCAATGAATTATCCGTTTAAAACAAAATTTTAGGGGAAATAAAATACAAAATTTTGGATAAACTAAAGTAAGGATCTATACTTTGAAATTTGTTGTGCATTTCGCAAAAACATATAGAGCAAATATTGATTATTTCCGAATATGTTGACATTAACTACTTTCAGTCAATGTTTGCGATGAAGAACCTTCTGATACCACTCTTCCAACATGGATGCCCTATATCTTTGTGAGCAAACAGTTTCATTGTATACTGCTACAAAGACTAAATTTAGAAAAGGGATAAATATAGAAGATGATCTGAACTTAGAGGCGAAAAACATAATTTAAAATATTGAGGCATTTTGTGATCAAATTCAGGTCCACCCGAGTCACAAATATATATTGAATTATATTTTGCATTTAGCAAGTTGAACCTTTTTTCCCCAAATAAGAAAATGTGTAATGTATTTTTCTTTGAATATTTATTCAAGTATTTAGTTCTAAAAGACTTGTAAAATCTTAATGTCGCTATTCAATGGTTTATTTATCACCGTGTCTAGTAACAAATAAATAAAGTATAGAGCCGCGGCGTGGACATGCCAAGCCAAGCGCATCAAATGGTGAACACAATAACTTAGGGTATTAGAAGACATTAAGAGGGCCGAAAGACCTAATTAGGTTATTAAAAAACTGAGACTAACATCCAATTAGCTGGAGTTGACGTTCCTACAGCAACAATAGACAGGAGGTAGCCTCATCAGAAAACAATTACATTCGAGTGACCAAGATTAGTTTACAACAACTACGAGTAGAACATCATGTCGTTAAGTGCTCTTCAAAACAATGGTTAAGCCTTACATAGTCACACATAATATTAGCAAACAATGTATTCATTTAATAGAATTATTAGTCTAAACAAATCAGCCGCAGCTGACCAATGATTTAGCTGAAGGCCAAACCATGTAACTCAACCCCAAATATATATATATGAATATATAACTTAATTACACGCGATTGGTTCTAAAGGAACAAACGCGCCACAATTTGTGAATAATCACACCTGGCCATAAAACTAATCAAAATCTACCATTATATAAATACATTATTCATATGTGGTTGAGACGTTAAGCGTCCACTCAAACACATCAAGAGGTAGTCTAGTACATGGCTAGCGAAAATAATAATTATACTTAGCACATTAGCTAACTGCAATGAAACAATAATCCCTGCGCAGATTCCAGTTTTCTAATCTTAATAAATGGGCTGTATGTCCACTCGTAGTATACCTACGATGACCATACGTACTGTTTTTAGCAGGACAGTACTGCTTTTTGGGGTGATGTCCTGCTGTCCTACATAACATGCGATAGTACATCAAAAGGTACTGTTTTTTAAACCAAGTACCTGCAAAAATACTTAATTTTGAAGTAAATGAAAATAATATTTTGAATTGAACAGCGCTAGCTTAAGGAACATCATCCTTGAGCAGTTGGCAAACACTTCTTTCTTAGCTCTGTGTAATGATACCTACCACCTATCCTACCGTTTTTCATTTCTTATCCGTGCCCTTTTATCGGGTTTCATTTGTTTTCTTTGTCTTCAGTTGTCTCGCCAAGTCGGTGAGTGTGAGTGTTGTGATGTGGTTGTTTTATTAGTTTTTAAATAATAATAATAAAACCTAGTATACCAAAGTCCTGTAGATGGGGCAACTACACAGAAAATGTTCATTTAATTCTTCTTTACAAACAGAGTACGCTTTCATTAAACTAAAATACAGTGATAACCCTCACATTGTTACTTGTGAGCTGTGTAGAGTTGAAGTTTACCTAAGCAATAGTGGTCGCACAGGCATTGCGAGGCATTTGAAGCAACGCAAACACTTACTAGCAGTAAATGCAGCCACATCAAGTAATATGGTAAGCAAGTGCTTTTTTTAAAAAAAGTATTAACTTATGAACATTTTCTTTTGGCTGCCGAAGAGGGTACTTATGCATATCATACAATTAAACATATTATGCAGAGTTTTCGTTCCCTTGACTGCACCTTGAAGTTGGTAGCAGGTATGTTTGAACCGAAGTTCTCAGCCCGCACTAAAACGGAAGAAATTGTGGAAAACATTTTTGTGAAGGAAGCCCAGGCGAGATTGTATATTGATTTAGGAACAGCATATTATTTCAGCGTTATGATTGATTCTTCCGATCACCATAACATTAAGATAGTGCCATTGATTGTACGCTACTTTGGCTGTATCCAGAGAGTAAAAGTCAAGCTTCTGGAACTGAAAGACCTTCCTGGAGAAACATCTGAGCAGCCTCACAGATACGTTTACTCTACCTTGTTTTCATTAAATTTAGTGGAAAAGTGTGTTGGTCTTCCTGCAGACAATACAGAACACTAATTTTGGAGGCCCTAATCGAAGGGGGGGAAACAAACCTGTTTAGGAAACTCAACAACTCTTGTGCAAAAGCTGTTATTGGCGTAGGCTGTGTTGCACATGTGATAAACAACTGTACTCAAAATACAACAGACTTGTTACCGATTGACATTGAAGTAGTAGTTGTCAAGATCTACAAACATTTTTATATCCACATTGTCCGTGTAAGTACATTACAAACTTTTTGTGAGTCTGTCGAAATGGAGTACAAGATGATGCTAAATTGTTCAAAAACTCGATTCCTCTGTTTGATGCCAGCTGTGGAGCGTATTCTCTTAATGTATGAAACTTTGAAGGAGTATTTCATAACTTCTCCTTCTTTACCAACAATATTGAAATCATTTGTTTGAAAACCCTGTGGGTGAAGCATGGTTGTGGTTTGTTCTAAATGCTAGCTTTCTATTTCACGAGGCAATTTTATATATTGAAGGTGATATAAGTGTGCAACTGATACCACATAAGAATATTTTGAGCTGCTTGAGAAATTGAAAAGCAGGGAAAATTCTGTATTCTTGCCAGTGAAAGTAAGAAACTGTCGTAGCAGCA
Organism: Timema douglasi; assembly: GCA_901482245.1. Lineage (NCBI taxonomy): Eukaryota > Metazoa > Arthropoda > Insecta > Phasmatodea > Timematidae > Timema > Timema douglasi. The sequence goes on along the minus strand of CABEEJ010001059.1, from coordinate 167,853 downwards.
TCTGAACAGTCAGCGAGGTGAATTACAAAAGTGATTTTTCTACAGAAGCTAAGGCTTTCTACTCGGGTTGCATTGCATATTTGGAAAAATGGACTGCTATCTGCAACAGTTAAAACTTTTTGAATGGGTAAGATTACATAAGCAAGTTACGTGGGGGAAGGTGCTGGATTCGTATGAGGCTTTCAAAGATGCCATTGGCTATACTATGGATGAAGATGGAATTTTTGAAGAAATTACAGCATTAAAAAACTTTATAACTGGGTTCAAAATTCCTAGGTGGAATTAGGGTAAAATTCCTTTTCAAACCAGGTGGTTGAAAGCGTTTACTTTTATGAACAACAAGCTTCAACCTCTAAAAAAACCTGCAGTGATTATGTGATTATATACTTTGCCTGTCTGCCACGAGTGCTTCAGTTGAGAGACTTTTTTCTAAAATAAATACTACTGGGATAGTTAAAAAAAACCACAGATGAGTATTGGGAAATTGAAGGCTGTGATGCAGGCCAACACCAATTTTGACGAAACCTGTATAAAAATGTTCTAACACCTGGAATATAAAAAAGAAAAGCTTCTAAAAGCAATTCATAGCTAAGATAAATATGAATATTGTTATTATTATAAAGCAAAATTTGGCACAATTCGTTCCTAAATTGTTATTTTAAAATTCTAATTTTCTTTATTGTATTTTTTAAAGTATTGTAGTTCTATTTACCAAGATTTTGTATACGTGATTAGCCCTAAAATATTTATTTTTGCAAATTAATTTTTTTTTAACAGTTTTATACACAAGTTTTATTTGCAAAAAGGCCATTCCAATCTAATACTTGATGTATATAAATTTGACTTTATGTAACTCGCTCTCTTAAACTAGTATTCAAAAACTAATTTTAATAAGTATTTTTATCTTTAAACTATTTTTCTTTTTCTCTCTCTATTATTTTTATTCTATCTACTCTATACATAAGTTATACACTCACGTCGCACAGTATGGCCTCAAATCATACTACTTGTATTTGTTATATATTTTAATGTCCTGTTTTTTCTAAAAAATATTATGGTCACCGTAAGTACACGTGCCTATCGAAAGCTACTTGATTGCTAGAGTGGTCGACTTTAGGTCGCGGCTTCAAATAATCTCACCAGTATTTCACACAAACGTGGAGCCGTAGAAGTGGCATCGAGAGAAAGCTCTCGATAACAGGAGGTATTGCTATCTAAACAATAAGTGGGAAATGCTATCAAATTATCATGTTTTTTTGTGTTTTCATGTATGAAAATTTTGATTTTTTTTTCAACTATGTATTTATTTAAATATTTTAAGTCTTCCTATCCTTCGTTTACTCTGTAAGGTAGCAAGCTTACCTTGGATTATTCCACTATGGTATAGCTTAAAAGATAAGGTAGTAGTGTAATTCATCAAGCTAAGACTGCCGGAAAACATAATGTACCTGCCTAGTCCCTACTATACTTTTTGAAATATAATAGCATTTCTCTTATATCGTATATTAAATTACTAACATAATAATCAATCACAATATTTTAATATAAGCCTCGTCCTTTGTGTAGCTCATTTTCTTATGAGGTACCAGAAACTCTTAAACTTGCCACTAAGATGTCCAGCTTTAAAATAGTACATTCCAGATAGATAATATATAAACTAGAATTGTTGTTTCTTTTTATACTAATCTGATACCGGGGTTTAATCACTAGCAAGTAAAAACATCGAGATCAAAGTCTCAAGTAAAAAAAATATTGTAATCGTAAGAAAACCATCGGTATAGGTTAAGTATATACATCCATCCACGTGTCCATATCAGGCGACTTTGTCAGCCCAATGTACTTGTTCGGGAACGAACTCTGACATCTCGGGTCTGGGGTCAGACGAGCTAATCACTAGCAGGTAATCTTGCTTACTCTCTTCCAAAGCCACGCAACTGCTGAACATGCTTCAAGCAATATTCTTATTTCCTAAGCCACTCTACATGGCAGCCTCTTTCTAAACGTATTCCGTAACGTTTGTTGTTATTGCCGGCACGTAAGCAACCAAGGAAGACTATTACCCAGATGACAGATAATACTGCGTCTTTTACCCGCTGAAACTACCGAGATCCCTTGAAACGGTACTGTTATCTGGACTACATCGGAGATTTTCACAAGCTCTTCAGATGCAAAAAAAAATAAAAAATTATTTGGGAAACCCACAACACGGTCCAAGTTTAATATTATGTACAAAACATAGTTTCCATCATTTGTGCACCTAAGGCTCAATTCACAGTCAGAATTTCAATGCATGCCTAGGCGGATTTAATTAATGTATAATGTCAGAACTTAATCGTACTACCATTTTGGAAGAATCGATTAGAAAATTTACTAAATCTTCTCTCATGTCCCATTTTTTATATCAATTTTCACAACTGTAAGATAAAAATATAGAACCTTTACACAATATATTATAGTTTATTTGGAAAGCCTATAACAAGCTGAAACGTTACTTAACTAAAAAATGCACCCAGGTAAGAATTCGAACCTTTGACCTTTGACTCAACGCGCAAATGCTCTTCTAACCCGTTTCTGAATAACCTATTTTGTGTTAGGCCCAAGGTTCACAAGTCTGAATACCAAACCAAGCAATTTTTTTTAAATAAAAGTATTTTTCGGTGGCTAGCAGTTGTTAATCACATTCATTTATTTTTAGAGGTATTTACTACAAAGGTCCAACTATAGCCTATTTTATATAAAAAAATAAGATCATATCATATCTTAACCAAACCATATTAATAAATGGTGCATACAAGTCAATTACTTTATAGTAAAACATAATAAATACAATTTCAAATCAGTTTCAATTGTCCGAATGTGAAGAATACAATGCAATACATTTATGTACCAGTAAGATACGTGTTTCACAAAAGCATAAATAAAAAAAATTAATTTGGTTTCGATTTTTACGTACACCACATTTCTTATCAACCAGGAATATTTACAAATCTACACTAATGTGATAGGGTGATGAAGGTATAGTTTATATAAAGTTCACCCGCATTTTCATGGAAATAGATAAGAAAACTATTAGAAAAAACATTTTAGTACACCCGACTCGAATGAGGTTATATATCTGATCTCACCGCCACCAGTGAGTCGGACAGGACAAGAACAATGCACACAATTATTATCTCACGGGTAGTTTTTGGAAGCATGGAATGTATGTAGATTTAACTTCTTTCCCTTTAATCGTTTAAGATAAAGGTGTTGTGAACAAGGTCTGGGTGTCAGGGTTTGAATCCTTGAACAGAAGAATGTTTTAAAATATATCATGTAGGCTGTATAAGTGATTCAAGGTTTTATCCAGATTTATTTGAGGGTGATTTTCTTTCCGTAACTCAGAGTAAAGTTCTCCAACAACAAATGGCAACAACAAAAAAACACAATAAATTCCTCTTGAAGTAATTTAAATTTGTTTCAAACTTACTTGGGATTATAATTGTGATATAATTATTTTACAAGAATAGTTAACTAAGCATTAAGGAGATATACAAAAATATATTATTAATAATATTTGAGGAAAGAATGGTGTGTTGAGACCCCAAAAGATCCCCCTTCCTCTGTACTTCTCCCCATCCACCCAAGTCAGTGTTAGCCTGATTAATGAGGAACTAAATACAAAGCATTAAGGCGTGTTTGCCTTTATATTCTTAAAACTCTGAGGCGTGATATATTTATAAATATACAATTATTTCTTTAACATTGATTGGCCCCCACCTTTTGATTTTTATATGCACAAATAGTCGGTTCACTAGCGTTTTATAAAATTTTGTTAAATTTTAGTAAACAGCAGCAATACTATAAATGTTCCCACTTAGGTTTGTATGTCTTGTAATTATATTGGTTCTTGTGTTTAGAAAATACTTGCCAAAAACCCGATTAAGGAATTGCTTCAATGATTCATAGCCAGCTTATCACAACTACTCACTTCCACTTAGGCAAATTAACTTGTTTCTTTTAATGAACGGCTGTCAATGGTCGGTTGAGACGAGTTAACTCAAAGGTCATTTGCGTTTACTCAACTTTTAAAAGTCATATAGTTGAAGGAACTTCCTCTTATACTGTACGCATTTGCCTTTCATGATACATATTAAAACAATCTTCTCTACAACATTAGCTCAATTTCATTTTAAATAAGAAGTCTGACAAGTCAACAAAAAATATTTTCGCAAATTAAGACTAAAACTATTTGCTGTGTGTCGAATTTTAGAACCTCAACGTAAAAAAAAACCTTGAAAAAATCTCACTCAAGATTAAGAAGAGTTCAACAAGAAGAAACGTTGGGTCGGTCATGGAAAGAGTTTAATTGAAAATGAGTGGGTTTCTTTCACTCATCTTATTACCAGTGCAAGCTATTTGGATATAACTTAATCACTAATGTGGTGGGGACGAGTAAGGTTGAATTTAGAGGAAGCTTTCATTTATTTGTATGGAGGGAGAGTGGAAAGCCATTGAGTAATATACACCCTCAGTATGGACACACTCAAATTGTGGTAAAAGGTATGCCTGTCAGCTGCTCCACACAAATTGCGGAACAACTTGTAATCCCATTCAACTCCTAGCCACTAATCTAACCTAATTTAACCTAATCTAACCTAATTTAACATAACCTAATTTAACCTAATCTAACCTAACCTAATTTAACCTAATCTAACCTAATCTAACCTAACCTAATTTAACCTAATCCAACCTAAACTAACCTAGCCTAGCCCCCATGTTCCATTTTGAACAAGTCATTATGAATTTAATGTTCGCCCCGCAGTTCGTGTGAGGGTATTACCGAGCTTGGATGAGCTGTTTTACCATTAGTGTGCACCGCTCAGTATATCTGACCGATATCACCAATCTATGGCGTGAGTGACGCACTTGACGGTGTAAACACCACGTACCACTACCCATCTGGGTTGACAGATTTGAAATAATTACGCTAATGGGTTAGGGACATGTAAGGTTGAGTTTAGATGGAGTGTAACCTCATTTGAGCGGATAGAGAGTGGAAAACACTTAATAAAACAACACTCAGTACATCCCACTCAGATCCTAACACTGATCTCCCCGACATTGGCAGTCCAGTACTTACCATTCGAGCAACAAAGTAGGTCATAATAAGTTAATAATATAATATTTATAGTTAAGGTGACATACTCAGCTAAGTATTTGACAAGTAACAAACATGACTAATCTGCTTTTATATAGTCATACTCCAGGTCATGTAATCTGTGGTTGTCCCTTTTGACAGAGAACATTGATCCTGATATATATAAAGGGATAAAAGGGACAACCCCAGATCATACATATATATATGACTAAAGGGAAACACATTTTTTCTTGCTAACACATTTTTTTTTTTTCTAAACTCACTTTTCGGCCGTGATTCCACTATAGTTTCCCTTTATTGCGTTATGGTGAGAAAACAAGTAAATAAAATATTATTGCGTGATTAATTACTTATTCTATGGCATTAGGATCTCGTAAGTTCATTGCCGCACTTACAAAAGTATGCCACCTAACTCTATCTTGAGCTAGTTCTATCCAGTCCCTATCACCCTATCTCTTTCAGGTCCATTTTATTGTTACCCTCCCATCTCATCTGGGTCTTCCCAATTCTCTTTTCCCATTGGGTTTACCATTCAATACCCTGAACAAGGTTCTAGATTATCTCATTCACGCTACATGTCCTGCCCACCGTAATGTACGAGATTTGATCATGCTAACAATTTCTTGTGATTATTACAGAGTATGCAACTCATAATTATGTAACCTTCTCCACTCCCCAGTGTTCTCATCCCGTTTTGGTCCAAATATCTTTCAGAGCACATTGTTTTCTAATACCCTATATTTGTTTTAGTCATGAAAGGTAAGAGACCACGTTTCACTATCATAGAGAACAACAGGTACTGTTATTGTTTTGTATATTCTTTGTTTTACATTTCTTGGCAACCGTGAGATGTCAACAGCTTACTGACCAATGCATATATATCCAAACTATATTCTCCTCCTAAGTTCCAATTTAATATAGTTAAAATTGTCCCTAAATATTTAAACTCGTTAACCCTATAAAAGGATATGTTGTTCGAAGTAATCTCTTAGTTTATCGTCCTAAATATTTGTTCTTTGTGTGATTAACTGATCATATAATTAATATTGTCAGCGTTCACTTCTGAACCTATTTCCTTACTATTCTCTTGTAAAATGTTTGTATTTCATGCAACAGTTTCCTTACTATTGCCAACAAAGCTAAACCATCTGCGTATCCTAATAGATGCCTTGCACCGTTTGATGTCAACACTTCCCTACTCTCTTGCATCACCCTAGTAGCATACTCTAAGGCTAGATTACAAAGTAATGGGGAAAATGCATAAAATTTTATTTCAAAAGTGACATCCAACTGCCAGACTAATCAGTCAAACATACCTACCTGAATTAGCTGGGCAAGCTTCTTAGATATCCCAAACCTAAATAAAATTTCATATAATTTGTTTCTTATTACTGAATCACCGGCCTTCTTAAAATCTATGTATATTTGATCATCTGTCTTGTATTCTCACTTTTTTCGAATACTTACCTAACAGTAAGAATCGGATCCATTGTTGAACTCTTTCATCGAAATTGCGTGATTAAAAACACCTTATATGAAAATGGGTACGACACCTTAGGTCAGTAGATAGCGGGCCTGACTACTAGGCTAAGAAACCCGGGTTCGATTCTTGGCATGGCCGGAAATTTATCATTAATGAAAATATGTGTTTATCTTTTCAAATTGATACTTTAATGGCTGGGGACTGGATGTTGTGCCTATCCTAGTCTTAAGTTAGATTATAAGGCATATGAAGCTACGACGCAGAGCAAAACAAAAGCAAAGACAGTAGTGGAAAATATATAGCTTGAATAATAAACTGACCCAGGCCACAGGTTGGAAAAAAAATGTATGTAAAATATGTGATTAAAAATGTGTGTTAAGTCACATGGAAGGCTTTAAAAAATTTATATTCCTTAACTTTATTTTAAAAAGTTATTCTAGGACAGACCAATGCCTGTCCGAGGACCACCATCTCGGACTTAGTGACACATTCAACCACCAAGCTCTATAGTCAATATGTGAGTGTGAAAAGAAAACTTTTCGTACGTTATTGTAACTAATTTTATAATATTTTTGGCTTTAACTTTCCTAGTATATTTTAAAAGAACTATAAAACCTTATTTTCTTTAAAACACAAAGTGAAGCAGATATTTGCAATCATTAAACTAAATTAAAAAGGTTTTAATTGCCTAATATATAATTGAAGAAGTAAATTAAAAATTATTTACAAAATAAAAGTTAATATCTTAAATAATTTTGTGTTTTTATTAGATTCAAGGAGACGCCAGGCTTTTCATTTTCTTTAATGTGTTTTTCAACCCATTAATTAATTCCTCTCCTGCCTTTAACAAATGATAAGCTGATTTAGTTCCTAGAAAGAACGAAGGTAATTGCGATCAACATTTTATTTCACTTTTTTAGTTTGCTTCTAAAAAAATAAAACAGCAGAAACTTTTATGTAATAACGCGTTCTAGAAATTGTTTTTCAGGATGGATAAAAAATACATTGTTTGAAACTGGCGATGTATTTCTTTGCTGCCATTGTTCATATATTCGTTGATCCATTAATCGTTTTATTTTTGTTATGATAGCCTTTAAAAAGGTAAAGTTATTTGGTTTTTCTCATTGTTTACCGCATCCACCCTTTAGGACTATTTACAATTTTACACCAATGAAGTAGGGACGATAAAGATATATTTTAAAGGAAATTTACCTTCAATTCCGTAGAGAGATTATGTGAAATCATTTAGTCTAAGACAACAAAACTATGCTAATACTTATGTGGGTAAAGTAAAGTTGATTTAGCTTCTAGTCCCTAAAGAATTGTATCACCTTGTGCCTGATAAGAGACAAAGCAAAAAGCTCCAATCATTATGAGAGTACTTCAAGCTATCATATTTAACTATTTAAAACCTTATTGTATTGTACTTATGGTGAGGTAAGACAAAACCTTTGGCCAAATTGAATGTACACATGCACCGACCATTTGTAGTGAATTGCAGTTGACTTTTATATTGGGGTAAGTAACTAGACTTATGTCCTTTATCGTACGAGAATGTATAAAAAAAGAATCCTTACAGTTTAATTTGTTTTATCTTATCGTTACAGCGTAGAATAGATGTAGAGTTTGTAGCAAATATGTTTGTCTATGGTCACATCAAATAATGTTTCATACCCCAACTCACTCCCCCAAAAAGAGAAAGAATTACAATTTTATTAATTTTCTCTGCCCTCACTCACTATAAAACCCTTTTCACTCACCATCTTCACACCTACAGAGTTGAGTTTCATGTCTTACTTACCACATTGGCAGTATTTTATTAATTTACTCACACTTAAGTTGTCTTGTCTTCTTGATTAACTTATCTTCCACCTGTTTCGGCGACCGCATGGTCTAAGGCATCTTTCTACTCTCTCAATAGACAGGACTGCTAAGGACCAAGAGATTATGGTGTGAATCCCAGTAGGGTATTTTTTACCAAATGGTTTTCCAAGACAGATAAGTTACTCTTTTGGGGTGCATGGAAGGGAACGCAAGTTATTTATGCAACTTTTATAACAAAAAATATTGGGGCAGAGTAAATTTAGTATTGTTTCATTAAATACGTTTAGTTTACTTAATACACATAGTTATCTCAACAGTTTCCTTATATCTGTTATTAGTTAGAAAATAGGAATTTGATGGTACACTTTATTTTGAAAAACTCCATGGTGTGAGCCTGCAAGCGAACCATACTGACCGAACGACTGCCACGGTTAGCGATTATAGTGCCAACATTTGCAGATAGAGGGTGTTTTGTGGTCAACACAACATGCCCTCATTCCGTTAATCTTAGTTTTATAAATCGGAGCTGCTACTTATTTATTCACGTAGCTTCTCATTTGTCCTCACGAGGCTACGTTTGACCCCGTTCCAGACCCACTACTTCACAGATTCTGGAACTCTTGTCTCGTTTGCCGACGATGGGGAAGGCCATGAGCACAAATCCCAGCCAAGTGTTTTCCCCCATATTAGTTTCTCACTTCCCTGGCACGTAAATCTGGGTACATTTTTTCTAAATGTATACCTCCCTCATGTTTACCTCATTAAGGAAATAAGTGGTTAGCCTGGATGAGTATTCAAATGCGAATAACGATAGAACAAAAAAAAGTAATATAGCCACATCGTTTTTAATTACACTGTTCAATAAACTTCTTGCAAAAGCAAACAGTTATTACTGGTTCTTGTACAAATTTACATATAAATGTATCCCCTTAAAAAGTCACTTTTAGTAAAAGTTCTCTTTGTGGAATGTGGAAATATTAGGTAAATTCTTTATGTATTCTCGTTTTTTTAACTGTCACTAAACGAACAAAGGTTTTAACATAAATTCTTCAGCTAGTGGTCCAAGGAATATAAATAAATATTTAAACCTAACATCGATACAGAGGTCATGGTGGGTAAAGGTGTTGGTGTTTACGAATAGTCAACACATCCAATTCGAGCCAATGATCGTAGCTCCTTTTTTATCTTTATCATTCCCCATCTTGTAACTGTGTTTCTACACTCAATTCTAATATTCAACGGCACTTCCTTGACATTATTATTGTAACGGTTTTCATTTTTAAACTAGATCATTTAGGTAGAAAATAAATTGATCGTATTTACTTTCTGATAGGATTTTAGTAAACTAAAATTATTATTTTTTTATGTTAGCAAAAATAGATTCTAGTTTATCATCTTAAACACTCTCTAAGTACTTATTTGAAACAAAGACCTTGGAAAAAAAATTAGAAAAATATAAAATTTTAAATATTATCTATCAGTAAACTACACTTAAACTAAAATTTCGTGTAAAAACAAGTATACAGTGTTATTTGTCATATCAAACACTTCCAATATATAAAGTTTAAACAAAACCGTAAGAAATATTTCGGAAAATTTTAAATTTTCAAAAATCAAACTATTAGAAAATTAACCTTAATTTGAAGGCTAGAATCAAAATTTTATTTTAAAAATCCTTGAGGTGGGACCATATAACATATAAATATAAAGTTTAAGAAATATCTACTAGACTATTTCGGCTGTAGCCCCAGGTAAAGTAAAAAGAGACAGACAAACATAATGACAGACAAAATTGTAAAACCCAGTTGTTTGGGTTCGCTACACATAAAACCTCAAAATCCATCATAATTTCTGGGTAATTTTTTTTCAGGACTTCAATACACTCTCTAGATGTGAAAGTTAAAAATGTAATAGTATTTGTCTTTATGCTTTTATTCGTTTTATTTTACTAATTGTATTTAACTTGCACTTTTCGGAGTACGTGACTTGCCAAATTACTTAATTCAGAACAGCCACAGCAGCCAGTCCCAAAGAACATATATTCATTATTCTGAAAGGGGAACCCTCAATCTTAACCAATCATAAGTTTTTCGACCATACTGGGAATCAAACAATAACTATAGTGACAGCTATTTACTTTTATGTTTTTATAACCACCCATCAAATAAATCATATATCCCATTTGAAAGGTGCCAAATTTTTTGTTGTTAGCACCTTGTCTTAATACCCTTTGGGGTTATTTAGTCTGTACTATTTACGATAATGTGTTAGGGGTGGTGGAGGTGGAATTTAGAGGAAGTGTACCCAAATTGGTGTGGATAGAGAGTATAAAACTATTTAGTAAAAACAGCCCTTAATATATCAAACCGGGATTCGAACCAAAATCTACCCTTGATCAGTAGTGTAGTCTATGGTAAGAGTGACACTTTATACAAATCGACTACTGAAGTGGGTTATATCGTCTATATAGTTTAAAATATTAATCTAGTCTTTGGTCAACTAAAACTAGGCTATTTTCGAAAATAAAGAACATAACGCATCTTATTCCAATCATATTGCCCTCGCATGAGAGTGAATGGACATTCCGTTAAAAAAAGAAACATTGATAGAAATGGAATGTTTTGACATTTACGAAAACCACTAAAAGAAAATATAGTTATAGTTGACTGGAGTTTTATTTTATCTCACTCACTAATGGAACTGCTTTTAAGTTATTTATTTTTATCAAAGTTTTAAAATCTAAAATATTTGTAAGTGCTAAGTCTTAGACTTTGAAAAAAATAATAACAAAAAGCGTGATAACTAAAATTATAAGTTTCTGAGGAAGATGTAGCTATTAATGATAGAAAATGTGTATTCTTTTTATTTTGTAGATTTTATCTAAGGTGTATTTAAATATTTTGTTTCATCTTCGCGCACAATTTGCAAACCAATTTACTTGTACTGTACAGTCATAATAATAGACACAAGACATCCAAATCCAAGACAAGAAAATATTACTTTTAATGTATAGAAGAATGTATATATAAATACAGGATTTATTTGTACACCTTCCATACAAGTAGTCCAGTGGAATAAGGTGTCAGGGTCACAAGTGATTTACTAACCAGTGACGGGAAGGTGTAGGTTTAAATGTCAACTGTCAGCACCCAAATGTAATGTATGATTGTGACTGTACCATCCTCTTTCCGTGTTAATGCGGACGTATTTCCTCCACACTTTCTTACTGATTCCAGCCCTTTGAAATAAGTATTTATTAGCCTGTGTGCATAAAATAAATAAATGGTATGGTGCACTCCTTAGACTTTCTCGCTCCTTTATTTAAATTATACTTATAACTCATAAGATATGTGAAATAAAATAAAATATATTATTTTAGAAATACAAAGAGAAAAAAGAACATACTATTTCACAAAAGAGCATATTTCGTGAGATAATATACAAGGTTGCATGCGCATATTATTTTTTTCTGTACATTTTCAACTCCCCATTTTCCAAAACTCGATTTAAAAAATACATATTTGTTTATAACTCCATAAATATTGATTTTATAAAGTATTATTTATAATAAAAGTTGTTTATATTTAAGAGTCATACAACTTTGCAATGATAAGTTATTTCATATAGCAAACATTTTCTGAGGTATGAATGATCAAAATTGGAAATTTTACACTTGTGTAGAGTACCCTTATAGTCATTTTAATGGGGGGAAATGAGATGCACCATTTTGTTTTTTATGTTAAACTGAGCCTATATACAAATTTTAATCGAAATCGCTAAAACCAATTTGTAGAAAATAAATGTTTTCTCTTTTTGCCTCTCAGTAAATTACTCTTAATTTTAAGATTGTATATTTAATTCCAAAATCAACCCTAGGGAGCCTTATTGAATCCCTAGATACCAATTTGTATCCTTATCGGTCCTAGTAACAGAGTGACGGCATTGCAAAAATCAATTTTTGTGTTCAGAGGTAGACTCTAGAAACTCTAGAATTGTATCTTTTAACAATCACAATAATGTATTTCTTTGAGGGGTCGCGATAAAGTAAAAGTAACATTTGTAGGTAATCTCAGTTCTGTAGTTAACCTCTCTAACCACTCTGCTAAATTATAAGGCAACTTGAAATTTGTTTAGTCTACACTAACTCTAGTAGGATTTTGCTGGGAAGAAACTTTAGAAAATACAAATGAATTTTTGTTGCGGTGTGAATTAATTACATTTAACTTTAATTTTACTCTTTTTTATCATTACTATTAGCTACTATTATTTCATAGAAATTGATACAATTTATATAAGAAATAGGTATAGTTGCAGGTTACATGACTTGACGTGAATTTACAGGTGATGTACCCACATTTACGCGGAGGAAAAGTAGGAAACCGCTTAGAAGGAAAAGCACCCTTTATGGCTCGTCTACTATCAGTCGCACCCGCTTTACGGATGCGCATACGAAAAGCGCACTCGCAAGAAGTGTTGTGTTTGTTTTCTGACAAGGTCCGGCTACAACAAAATGTCACGAGATTTAATTTTAACCAATATGACTCCTTTATTAAAGTAATATTAATGTCTAAGGATAGGGATTAAATGTAATCAATTTAATGTAAAAGGTTGTAACATTATTAGACTTCTATTATTAATTAATTTAAAATACAATACTTTTTACTACTGTATATAACTACACGAACTATTCTCCTTGACCAATTAAATAATTGCTTTAGTTAAATACAGAAATATATCTATATTTGTTTCTGATTGGCTGAAGGCAAGAGATGGACAATGTTCATCACCCGACAAGCAGGTTGAACAATTCCGACATACGACCTCGCTTGAGTTTACTATTGTAGACAAATAATATTATGAATCCGACAAGGGGGTTCAACTGATTGTAAACGAGCCTTTGATACTCTCAACTGAGGCTTAAACCCAAACCTCCCTGTCAGCGTTAAGCCAGATTAGTCGAACTTTACATTTAGCTCACGTGTCCAATGGTGTGGTTTTATTAGTCCTGTTGCCCAATTAGAAAATACCTCTGTCAATAAGGTTGGTTGAACTACTCTAGGCTGAGTCATGTGTGATGTGTTGAAATACAGACGGTGTTCATATGTGTGCGTTGACCTTCTCCTCTCCCACTCACTCACTCTCTTTCAATCCCACTTCAACTTGTTTCCTTCGCCTCTTTGGACGACCTTGAAAGGAAGAGACTATTCGCCAGCTATAGTGGGAGTCATGGAGGTGTATCGGATCCCTCGTATGCTTCCCATATATGTGTGTATGTGATGTCATGTGTGGGGGGAGAGTGAGAGAAAGACCCACTCAACTACGATAGAGTTGTTACCTCACCCAAGATAAACTTCCGGTAAACCCGCTTCAGTGGCTGAAAGGTTTAAGGCGTCACTCTCACAATATAATAGACTGCTGATAACAGGAAGAAAGGTGTTCAAATACCGGTAGGGTGTGTTGAGGGTTTTTTTTTAAATAATTCTCCATCTAACCTACACGCAAATGCGGATACACCTCCTCTAATATAAATCTTATTCGTCCCTAACACATTAGCGGGATTAGTATAATTCATGTGTGTACAATCTGGACAGTATGTAAGACTTGGTGCGAAAAACAAAACAAAAACTATCGGTAAATTTTCTAGTGCATTTTCCAAGAAATGTTGCTGTAAACATCTCAAATCATTAACCCACAGGACGAGGGGATAGGTCAGTTTATCTATCAGCTTTGATTATTTTTTTAATAATCAACATATCTGTGCCACCGCAATAATTTTGCATTCAGCCACCAAGCACTGTAGTCGATACGTGAGCGAAGAAAAGAATTGGAACCAATGTTATTGTATGTTGTTAGTATAATTGTAATTTATTTGCAAATGAGTCGGAACTTGACGCCCTTAGGATAAATTAAAGTGAAATGTAAACCTTATATCTTGGAATCGCATTCTTTTCATTGATATAGTTGGACAAATTTCAGGGAAAAAATTAAAGGGAAATCCTTGAGAACATTTTCTAAAACAAAAAACCTACCAGTAAGTTCACTCACATATCCACCCTAGTCTAGTCCCTGAGCTCTGACCAGAGACGAGAGCGCCTAGGCACTGATGATGAGCTTACACCTCTGAAATAACTTAGTTTTTAGCACCGCATTTTATTACCCGTCCAGGCTATACGCCTATGTACTAATTACATTAATGGGGTATATATTTGGAAGGCTTAATTTAGATGAAGTGCAACCGCATTTGCGTGAGGAAGAGTGGAAAACCATTTAGGAAAACACACCTTCAGTGCACCCGACCGGGATCGAACCTCGATCTCCCCGTCTTTAGCAGTTTAGTCCAACATGAGATTAGTGCATTAAACCACGTGGCCACCCACGCGGATAATAACTTAGTTCATATCACATTAGCGCCAAAACATTCACGGGCTAAGAAAAAGGGTCACACTAGTGATTTGAAGTCCAAAAGATTGCGTCCCTAGGTATGTTAAGCTAATGTAGAAAAAAATAATCAAATATTTAATTTTGTTTTCTTTGTGAGTTTATTACAAGGGCTCTACACCACTTTAGCTTAGAAACAAAGATTAAGTGGGTAGCGTAAATAAAATGCATCATATTAGCCTTAGAAGATAATAATAAATATTTGTAAAACAGCCTGGAATGAATCCGACCAGAATCTGAACCCAGTCAGTCATGTAAAAAAACACGAAAGTCCAATTTGCCCCCTTTTTTTACTTGGAATATTTAAGGTGCACTTTTAACCCCAATTACTTATATCAACACATGGTTTACAAAATAGCTTAATTCTACAATACAAACAGCAGCCATAAATTATTCACTCTGAAAGAGTAAGCTCCGATTTTGTTCAATTATACTTTTTTCTCATGCTGAGAATCGAGCGGGGTACCTCTCAGCTTGGCCAGCACTGGCTGCTTGAAACAAACTAGATCTCGTGACAGTATAACGCGTGGTGGTAGATATATTTTGTTTTTCTTACGAATATATACATTATGAAGCATCTTTTAGAAAAGCCAAACGTATTTATTGCTGTCAACATTGATAACATTTCACTATATGATTAGTGTTAGTCTATATATAGTGATAGTATCAATCAAAAGTGACCACTGTAGATTACATGACTTGACGTATTAATACGTGAAAGTATATGATCCATAGTAACTTTTTATAGCTGTTATATAAGGCCCTTGCTATTAAAATTGGGGTATACATTCGGTTTACCTTGAAATATAACAGTACTACCTTCATTAATTGCGCCATGGCTCTATTCTTTAAGCCACACCATAGTGTAACTAAGATAAGTGTGCTTGCCACCGTTCAGGGTAAAAGGAGGACACTACCGTGAATATCTCGAATTTCTAAAGGACTATATAAGGTAACTCGTCCCCAATTGAGTGACTTCCCACTATTTCCTTGTGATGGGTGTTCACTGCAGTTTGTTCTTAAGGTTTTGACGTCCACCATTCTGGTTTTATCAGGATGTCATTGAACCAAGAACGAGGAACACTGTTGGTATCTCACCAAACTGGCTGAGAGGAAACGTGTAATAGTTTATTGGAAATGATAAATAAACACGGTAGGGCCAGTTTAATCAGGGTTGTCATTGTTCTCTTGATACATAAGTCCCTGTGTCTTCCAGAAGGAACTCCCATTTGCTTATATATACTTTATAGTTTAGAAAGTTTTATGGCTCGAATGATGAAATTTCATAAAAAAGAAGTTACCTGTGTAGTATAATATGTTCCTTGTTTCTGTGACCGCGTTGTCTAACGCGCTACCTATCATTAGACTAGACTGCCGATGATGGGGAGGTTGAGGTTCGAATCTTGGTCGGTTATAATGAGGGTGGTTTTTTTCAAAATGGTTTTCCACTCTCCTTCCAAACAAATGTGGGTACACTTTCTTAAATATAACCTTCCTAATCCCTAAAACCACTAGCGTAATATTAGTACATAAGCGTATAATCCAAAAGGGTAGTAGAACGTAGTGTTAAAAAGATATAATCTTTTATAGAACAGAATGATTGGTCTAGATGAGTAAATACATGCGGTTGTCATCTAGCACAATGGTGTAAGGTCAAAAGGGAGTGTGAATAGCACATATTCAAAGTTCTACTTTTTAAATATTGCAGCTAATGTCAAAAATATTTCAGTATTATTTAAGTTCTATGTGGATTTAATTGTATGCCACCCTCTTTAGTTTTTAAGTCATGCTGATATAACCCTGTGTTTATAAATTGAATGAAATAAAGTATGATAGGTTTTTGTTATATTTAGCATTCAAACTCTAAAAAATTAATATATCAGAACACGAATTACAAACTAACTTAACCTGTGACAGTACGACTAATTTATACCTAAGCAATATACACTCAACCCTTGTGCTTAAATAGTTACTAATCGTTTAGCAAGATGAACCCGTTAACAAAAAAAGGAAATATCGTCATCATCTGCAATCAACCCATAGTTACATTTGTCTTTTTTTTAATGTGCTGTTTTATGTTAGGTTAGGTTAATGCTTTATAAAATCTATAAAATACAAGTTTAAAATTGAGAAGAAAAAGAATCAAGTTAAAATATTATACCTTCTAACGACTTAATTAATTACATACCAATCACATAACATTTGGTTGGCTGTCCACTATAAGTAGTTAAATATACTATCACCTTCTAACTTGAACATTTAAAATAAAAGAGGAGGCTATTTTAAGATATATCCATGGTATATTTTAAACTGTTTGAAATGTTTATGGTGCTATACTTGCCAAAATTATTTGAACCCAAGTTTAGAAATATTGTACAGTTTAAACTTGTGAGGTTTCTTTTATGTCGGCGGTGTTCAATAATTTCTCTAGCACGTAGCCCCAAACCTCACTAACAAGATCATAAATATACGTCAATCTCATAAACTAGGAAAACAGGAACTTTTAGCCGAAGGTGGTAATAAATATATGTAAATGTTTTACAAATTTGCTTGTTCCAATCCTTTCGTTATAGAAGATTATATTAAGCTGCATATAAACCTGAAACGTGTTCCACTGATTCGGCATACATGGTGGTCCTGTACACTCAATTATTTAAATACGTGTGATCAATTATTGAATTTGTAAACCTATACTTGTATATTTGTTTATATGTAAACATTATATTTAGTAGTTACATTTAGAAGAAATGACTTCACACCTAATGCTATTTCCAAATTCAACTTATAATTGAACAAATATACATTTCTTCCACTGTTAGATGTTAGAAAAGTTTTAGTCATACTTTAATTAAAAACTACCTGCTTCGGTGGCCGAATGGCTTGGGGCATCACTCTTATGTAAAGCTGGCCTGCTGATTACAGGGAGATCGGGTTCGAATCCCTTGTGGCTCTACTGAGGCTGGTCATTTCCTAAATAGTATCGCACTCTTCTTCCAATAAAATTCGGGTAGATTTCCTCTAAAATGCTTCCTTCCTCATCCCTATTCCTACCCTATTAGAGTAATTATAATATATGCGTGTAAACTGAACAGGTAGTAAGACATGGTGATATTTAAAAAAAATGTTGATAAATTTATCTCAAACATTGGTATATTTACATAATAGAAAATTAACATATTCCCTATAGTTTGATTATCCTTAGAACAGCTCTATACACTTTTGTAAAAATAAATCAAACATATAATTTTATATATTCTTATTCGAACTACATTCCATTTACATTAAATGAAATTACGTAAAAATAATGTAATAAAATTGTAAAATGCATATAATGCTGACCGAAATGAAGAATCTAACATTAACTGTTAATGTAATTTGACCAACAAAAAAAGTGTTATTGACTAAAGCGTGTAGTAGTTTCCATTATATAGAATAAATATATTTGTATTTTATTCCGAAGGGAGTTACGAGATTCTGTATATCCCAAATTACACAACATTGTAACTAGATGTTAAATATGTGGGCATTAGAAGAGGTCATTATATTTTTTAGCTTCCCCCGAGTGGCCTAATATCCATCTTTAAATCGTGATAACAATGTAGAGATTTGTGCGATTTATACTTCGGATTATCTTTCAAAACTGATATTTAGTTAAAATAGATATAATTTGCTTAGTAAAGAATTCAAAAATATAGGTTTATCCCAATACTAGTGCTTAGAACTAGTATTTTATTTAAATTGAGTGTACATTTTTATTGAATTACAGTCGTAGTCTCAAAGATCTAGCAACTAATCTTCCCTGCCATCGCTGAAAGGGAAGACCCTTTTTTACGTCTCATATTCAATACCCGTGAACTTGCTGGTTTCTAATATTTTCCAAGAAGTTTACTGGCTCCTCCAACTGAAATAAACAATCTGATACAAACAATCTTGCCAGGTAGGTTTATTTTATCTGATGACGGAGAGGAATGACTCCAGGGTGTCAAAACCTCACGCCACTTTGGAAATATTCACTATTCAGGTTTAAGAATATATATTTTAGAAGTACCGCTTTTTTTTTGTCAGCGCCATTTTAGCGTTGTAAATAAAAAGGTAAATCAGTTATTATACTACACTAATAAGATTATGTGGAAAACGTTTCTCAAGTAAATCAATACAAACCTTAATAAATATTAGTTTCAATGTAAAATACTTTTTGTGCACACTTAATCCTCCATTAAAATATCATTATTTATTAACCATTCCATTTCTACGCCCAATAATTCAAATGTCATGAGTACCGAAACTTTAAACAGTTACCATCTTTGTATTAATTAACCATGTTAAAATTTAATGGAAGATAACGTGGTTTAAGGTAAATATATTTACAGTTTTATAGAAAACTTTTTTGACGCAATAAATAAAATATAGTGTCAATAAAATCAATTATTCTAATTTCTTACACATAGAAATCGTAACAGTTCTTGAATATTCATTATGTGCATCTCAGGAGTTGAACATGAAGTTGCTGGCCAAATGTCATTATGCTCTCGACAAATACTCAATTGATTAGATTAATATGTGTAGAAAATTAAACTAAATATTTCCACTGAAGCACTTATTTATTTAGCCAAAAGTGTTGTATAGAGTCTAGTTTTTGTAAATGTTCAACCTTATTCTTCCCATTTATTTTGACAATAATAATTCTAGAATACTTTTTCATTGCCTGAATGAACTGTTTCTTGATTTTAAAAAAAATTGCTTTCAATTTTAAACTATTATCAGTAGTACCTCTACTTACAAACCTAGCTCATTACTAGAAAATTCTAACTAAAGGTGTCATATTAACCATATACAAATCCAATTTTAGTGAAAGGAGCTAAGAGGAATTGGTTTTTAAAAGGTTATTTGTACTAAACCTGTGTTGAATTCTAAACACCATATCTGTACATTACCTATATTTTTTCTTTATCCTAGTGATTCCTTCTGTCTTCATTATAGCCAACAAAATACTATTGCAATTATATAACTGAGTTGTGTATAACTAATTTGACCTTGTGAACAAACTACCAAATGCGTCAGTCTCGTCTTGTCAAGTTTGCTGGTGACAGGAGAGGTAAGGGTTTAAATACCAGCCGGGTGTACTAGGATGTTTCTCTTTAAATATTTCCACACTCTCCCTTCACTAAAATGTGGGTATACTCCTAAAGGTCTCCCTCCCATCATAGCCCCCC